>CM060179.1:40939561-41234561 GCA_030549775.1 Tamarix chinensis | reverse complement strand
AGAAGGAGAAGGAAAGGAGAAAGAAAGGAGAAGGGAAGGAGAAGGAGAAGGAGAAGGAGAAGGAAAGGAGAAGGAGAAAGAGAAGGAAAGAAGAAGGAAAGATGAAGAAGAAGAAGAAGTAGAAGAAAAAAGAAGTAAAAGAAGAAGAAGAAAGAAGAAGATAAGAAGAAGAAGAAGAAGAAGGAAGAAAGAAAAGAAGAAGAAGAAGAATAGAAGAAGAAGAAAAAAGAAAAGAAAAAAGAAATGAAGAAAAGAAGAAGAAGAAGAAAAGAAGAAAAGAAGAAGAAGAAGAAGAAGAAAAAAGAAGAGAAGTAAAGAAGAAGAAGAAAGAAGATGAAGAAGAAGAAAAAAAGAAGAAGAAGAAGAAGAAGAAGAGAAGATGATGAAAAGAAGAAGAAGATAAGAAGAAAGATAGAAGAAGAAAAGAAGAGAAGAAGAAGAAGAAAGAAGAAGAAGAAGAAGAAGAAGAAGAAAAGAAAAGAAGAAGAAGAAGAAGAAGAAGAAAAAGAAGAAGAAGAAGAAGAAGAAGAAGAAGAAGAAGAAGAAGAAGATGATGAAGAAGAGAAGAAGAAGAAGAAAAAGAAGAAGAAACGAAGATAAGTAGTAGAAAGAGGAGGAAGGTGTGGTTGAGTGGATGGGAGTCAAAAATGAGGGGTGAGATGATGAGGAGACGTGCAAGGAGGAGAAGGCAGGAGAAGAAGAAAGAGAAGGAAGAATAAAGGTGGAAGGATGGCAGGGCTACAAAATAGAGTAGTATCTAGAGAGTGGAAGAAGAAGGGGGGTAAAATGAGGGAGTGGTAGGACTGGCAAGGATGGTGATAGCATGAAAGCAAGTGGAGGGATACATGTGGGGGAGAAAAAAACTTCTCACCAAAAGATTTCGCGCAGAGAAGAAAGAAAATGAAAAGAAAAGAAAAAATGAAGAAAAGAAAAGAAAGGAAGAAAAAAATAGAGAAAGAAAAGGAAAATGAGAAGTTTAGGGAATAAGGAAATTTTAGGATTTAATTTTTAATTTTTATATAAATTTTTTAGCGTTTCCGTTTTTCAATTTAATTTGGGATTAAGAAATCTTTTCAGGAAAAAATATCAAACAATTCAGAGACAAGGCAACCTCACCAGATTCAAGGACGGCACAAATTAGGGACAAACAACCACCCCCATACCCACCTCCCCGTACAACCCACCCCGAAGACCCCGAAGTTAAGTTGCTCCTCTTCCGATCATCGAGTGACAATTTCTAAACAGTCGACGCCACTATACTACAGGTACTACCCCCCCCAAAAAGAGAGGGACCTCAAAACTTAACACACCTTAACTAAAAAGCTCAGGATGCAATTTGTGCATATCCTTCTTGGCTTCCCATTTGCTTCTTCTGCCCCATGGCGACTCCAAAGAATCTTCACGAGCAGTATAGTGCTCGTACGAGTCTATCAAATCTTGGTATCGAAATCCTCAAATGCCTCTCCTTGTAAGATAACGAATCTTCAAGCTCGATCTCATATGGTCTCATCACGTGCGATGGGTCTGTGACAAACTCATTTAGCTGAGAAATGATAAAGAGCCATAGGGTTAAGGGTTAAAAGAATTAGAGAAGTTATTAATAATGCAAAAAGGTCGGAAAGAGTAAGAGTGGAGTAAACAAGACTAGAGGTGGTCTCTATGGTTTCAAAGAAAACACTGTAAGGGATTAAGGATGACAAGTTGAGGTACTATCCCCTTGAAAAGAGGTACTCAATAAGGTAAGAACTTTACAAAAAAACAAAGAAGAAGATAATGAAGGTAAAAGAGGAGAGGGCAAGACGTAGGATAGAAATAGAGCATAACAAGACCTCGACCAAGAAATCCTAGTCTGAAGTGCATCCAAGCCAAAGATAAAAAAAATGGTTAAGCAACAAGTGCACACGCAATGCAACTGCAAAAAGATAAAGGGAACTATCAAAATATCCTGGTTTGATGCATCCTAATCCGAAGGCTACTAGAGGATCTCTTTTCGTTCCTTGACGATTTCATCCAGGTTAAGTTGACAACTTGTATGGCTTCACTCCATGACTAAATCCTAGGGTTCCTGGTCCAATGATCAGTATCACATGCGCATTTATAGTGGGGACTCCAGTAAGCAAACATCTTGGTTCTCAACATATTCACAACGCCGAGAATTAGACTCCTCTTCAAGCATCTGCATCATTGAATGACCCACTAAAATTACATCATCGCGTCGTCAGGCTACTAAAGCTAAAATAAACAAGGGCTCTTCTACGATCGCCGGCTATTGTCTTTGCAAAACCAACCTGCTGTGTTTGTTAACTCACTATAGCTAGGTGGAGAGCGGTACATCTTCAACTTAATACCCATAGCCTCCAAGTGACTCCTTGATTTGCAAAAGGGATTTTGAATCTCGAGCGGAGACCATGTTAGTAGGTGTACTGGCCTTCCATGACTCATGATGCAACTGATACACACAAACGTGTCTTTTTGAGCTACAACACTAAAACAATGTTAGGAAAATACCTAGCTTACTAAGCACATCAAATCAAACACACTTAATAAGACCTAATCAAGCTACCCATTTCCCAATTCCTCACACGATTAATCTAGATTTTAAAAATAGACTTGAGAATTTAAAAATATTTAGGATTGTGAAAATTGAGTCTCTAATCGAAACACAATTCTCAACAACCAAAAGCTCTGATACCATCTGTAACACCCCCAAGTTTCAAAACTTAAAATTTTATTTTGAAAGACTTAACAGTGGAAGCCAAAAGATAAAACATAGGGGTGTCACGCCACGTTCAACATAGAAGAGGCACTCCCTCTGCCTAGTGTCTATCAAGTTCAAGGCAAAATTAACCTTATACCAAGAAATCAAGTGTGGGAAGCACTTGATTCCATCACGGTACAGGATACAAAATAGCAAGAAGGAAATAAATAGCAAAAACAGAGGACTAAGAGTCCAAAGAGATAGGGATACCCAGAATAACCATACCTTTTACCAATTCATTTAGCGATCACCCAAGGAAAGCACATTAAGCCAATAACCATCAATCACCTACAAAACAGAGGGTGTCTACTCGTTAGATTGAGCAGCACCCATGAAACAGATGATTAATATGCTACGTACTGAGTAAGGTAACAATACAATCAAGCAGGGTTACACATAATACAAGAATTCTTATAAACAATTCATACATGTGAAAATAGAAGAAAGCCGGATAACTACTAATTCCAAGTCTCTCATTATATATGCCATATTATAATCTTTTATTTATGTTGAGTTCAGTGACCCCGCTATTCTTAAACTGGTGGAATGGTCTGAAACATCTCTCAAAGACAAGACACCCGAGCCACTATTATTATCCGGTCAAATGGAGCCAACACCTCTCAAAGTAAAAATACTCCCGAGCCACTATTTATTAAACCGGTGAAACATCCTAAAGCACCTCTCAGGGATAACACACCTAAGCCACTATTATTATCCGAAGGAACGAACTAAACACCTCGGTCAAGACTCACGTAGTTTTTCACTTTAAATGATTAGTATATTTCCATTTATAATTTAACTCTTAATTATATTTTAATTCACATTGAGTATGGGGCCCCATTATTCTTAAACCAATGGAATGGACTGGAGTACCTATTGAGGACAACACACCCCAACCACTATTATTATCCAGTGGAACGGAGCCATATAAACACCTCAGCCCGACTCAAGTGATATTTCATTTTACATGATTAATATCTTATTTAGAGTTAATTTTATATTATCATGCCAAACTCAAGACATATAATTTAAATACATAAGTACAACCATGTAATTATACTCAAAAGACCATAATACCCTTAGGGTAATCAAGACAATCGTATTCTCCCAAAGATTTATAAATCCCAAAGTATATACATTTCCACTTATTATCCGAAGTACATATCCTTAGTTTCCCATAGATATCTTGTATCCAATATTATACCCAAACATGTACTTACATAATTTCTTTACTCCCAAGAACATTATCTCATAGCATTTCCATAATTTAATTATTCAATACCTCATATTCAACAGAAAAGTATACATCAACAATATAAGGAAAATACATGGAGCACATAAAACCCTAGCTATGAAATGTATCCTTACTTTCCCATAGGTATCGTGTATCCAATATTATACCCAAATACAAACTTACATAATTTCATTATTCTCAATAATATCATTTCATAGCATTTCTACAAATAAATTATTTAATACAACACACTCGATACAAAGCATGTATAAACAAAATATACAGACCACATAACTCCCTAGCTATGGCATGTATCCTTACTGACAAGGAAACTAGGCTCCATGCACATAAATCCTATACTTCCTCCGAGATCACCAGAAAAATCACCTATGAACGAGATAAAATATGATTGGGATCAGAGGTTAAAAATCAAGAGGGAGATTATTGTAGAGAAGGGTAAAATTGGAATTTACCAAAGTCAAAGGGAAACTTGAATTATATGGAAAGTGTAGAAATATGTGTGGTGGAAATATGGTTAAATTTTAGTGGTGTTTGGAGAAGATTTTAGGTGAAAATAGGGGTGCATGGCCAAGAAAGAAGTTACATTGGCAGGTAGTGCAAAAGTTGCACGGTCATATAGCACTAGAGCACAATAGGTCGAGAGAAAAGAAAACGTACAACTAGGTGGTGCAGAAGTTGCATGGCCATGTAGCAACAGTGTACAACAGTTTGAAGGAAGAAGAGATGCACAACCAGGTAGTGTAGAAGTTGCATGACCATACAGAATTAGGCCGAGAGGAAAAATTATGCACGATCAAACAGTGCAGGGGTTGCACAGTTGTGCAGTAGGGTATTTGAGTGTTCATGGATGTGCAGCAGGCCATGTACTCTAAAACTCTACAACGCATGAGGGAAAATAGAAGGGAAAAGAGGTATCGATGGTTTGTGACGGCAAAGGGAAATGTCAAGGCAACCTTGGTGGTCAGTCCACCGGCCAAAAGGTAGCTATTGGGGGCTTGGGTGGTGCTCGGTGGTTGATTTGGTGGTGCGGATGCTCAAAATAGGGTAAAAGAGGAAGAAGAGGAGAAGGTTGGGGAGTTGATGGATGATGATAAAATGGAAGGTTGGAGGGTTATTTATACTAGTATATGTGCTAAGGAAGAGAAACATTGCAGGCGGTGATGACAATGATGATGGTCCTGCCGAGAAGAAGAAGAAGGAAGAAAGAAAAGGATAGGGAGGGATGGTGATGGTTGAGGTAGATGGGATTCGGGTAGAGGCACGAGGGGGTGATGATTGAGAAGGAGACGTGCAAGGGAGGAGAAGGCAAGGAGAAGAAGAAAGAAGAAGGAAGAAGAAAGGTGGCAAGCTGGGAGGGCTGCAAAACAGAGCAACAGTAGGGCGAGTGGAATAAGAAGAAGAAAAAGGGGGTAGTACAAGGGAGTGGCAGGACGGGCAGGGGTGGTGATGGGCATGAGGGAGGCAAGTAGAGGGGATGCATGTGTGGGAGAAGGAAAACTTTTATTTGGGATAAATTAGCCTTTAAATCTATTTAATTTAATTCTTTTATGGATTTTTGAGTATATAAAATTGGATATAAATATTTAATAAATTAAAATAAATATTTTATTATTTTATCATACCCTTTTTTTAAATAATTTTACAAACCATTATTTTACTAAAATTACCCTTTTTAAACCTTTATATTTTAATTATATTAAATTAAATAAATTTATTACCTAAAAATATCATATTTTATTATTTTATAAATTAAATTATTTTATTTAATCCCATTTTCCCTTTTCTTTTTCCTTTTTCCTTTTTCCTTCTCCTGTTTCTCCTTTTTTCTCTTTTCTTTCTTCTACTTTTTTCTTTCCTTGCATCGCCGGCCAGCCTACCTCTCCCTCACCCCCTACGCTTGGGCTAAAGGCCTGCTTCCTCTCCTCCATCTCCTTCTCCCTCGCGCCTAGGCCATTGGCCTATTTTCTCTCCTCCTCCACGCGAGCCCGGTCGCCCCCTTTCTTTCCTCCCTTTCTTCCCCGACCAGGTCGACCCACATTCTTCTTTCCCTTCGGTCGCCCCGCTCGCACCAGCCCCCCCCCCATCTTCTTTATTTCGTCTTCTTCCTCTTTCCCTAGTAAAAAACCCAACCACCCCGCCATCTCTGCCACCCTACCTGCAACCCCCTTCCCCTATTGATCTCTCTATCTATCTATCTATCTATCTCTCTCTCTCCCGCAATTTCTCTACACCATCCCGGCCCCACCATCCCTCTCTCCCTTCCCCCCACGCCCTGCCATACCTTTCCCTACCACCGCCCTCGAGCTCCCCTATCCCCTCCTTTCTCTTCCTCTTCTTGTTCTTCTTCTCTCCCTACCTCATTCTGCATTTATCTCAAGCTTCACATGCCTCCTCGACCCTCTTCTTGTCCCTTTCTTCTCCTCCCATCTCTCACCCTGGTTTTGCTTCGCCGCCACCATTCTACCACTGACCCTGCCTCAACAGCCACCTATACCAACCCCTACCACCCTTTAACTCACCCCCGAACCATCACGATACCCCTTGAGCCACCCCGTAGTCTCCTTCCTCCTCTCTTCTTTTTCTCTTCTTTCACTCCCTTCTCAGCATCCACCCTACACTGCCATGATCTATCGTCGTTCCACCGCCTCTACTACCACCTGAGCCACCAAACCAACCCCTACAACCCCCTCTACTGCCTCCAAACCTCCTTTGGCCGAAACCACCACCTGCAGGCCTTCATTTTCCCTCTCCCTTTCCTTCCTCCTCAGCCCCTCCATCTCAACCCACCTTGGCGGCCTTCTTTCGCGACCTCACTGCGGCCGCCTCAATCACCCTTGGCCGCCAACAACCTATCCCCCGACCACCACCTACACCCCCTCTCCACTCCTGCACCCTTCCCTTGGCCCAAATCCTCCCCCATCTACCCTTTTTCTTAGCCTAAAAATCCTAAACTAAAATTGATTTTCTCTTCCCGCTTTATGCCATTTTTGAGCCTCTACCCTATTATTTTGCATGCAGCTCATGATGCATGAGCAGCATGAGTTACTACATTTCTTGATTTAGTTGGGTAATAATTTTAGGGTATAATAATATTTTAATTCAAGTATTTGATTAATTAAGTGTTCTAAAGGCTTATACTTTTATTTTTTATTATTTATAATACAATAAATCTTGATATTATTTTTAGGTATTGGTTTTGATAATTAAAGCTTGAATATTTAACCAGAATACCGGTAAGGTTCATTTTTGCAAGAATTAAGATAACCATTAAATCCCACTTAAATGCATGGATTAACATATGTTAGCATATTAGGATTTTTAATATGTTATTATGCTTAATATATGTTGTTTAATATTATATATGTAGTTTCTTGTGATGTTTGATAAAAAGGAAGCATGTTAGGTTATATTTTATGTATGGAAATATTGTTTAAGGTAAGAGTTTGGTTGTTAATAAAAATGTTAAGTAATATCCATGTTGTATTATGTTATTGTGATCTTTAATACATGGTTAATATTTTTGTGAGCCCTAGGAGTATTTTAGTAATATATCTTGTACAAGAATATGGCCTAAAATGTGTGGGTGCTAATAAGTATTATATTAAATATAATAATTGTGGATGAGGTATTAATATTAATATCTTATGTAGTGATGATAATTTAATATAAGTGATGTAATAATGGGTAAAATGGTAATTTTCAACTAAAAGGGGTATTATGGTAATTTTGGAGGCAAGGGAAAAATAGTAATTTTGTAATAAAAGGGTAAAATGGTAATTTTGTGATTAAAGGGCAAAATGGTAATTTTATAATTAAAGGGTAAAATGATAATTTTGTAATTAAAGGGAAAAATGGTAAGTTTTTAGTTAAAGGGTAATTTGATAATTTAACCAACTTAAGGGATAATTTGGTAATTAGGATAATAAATAGGGATAATTTGGTAATTTGACCAACTAATAGATAATTTTGTAAATAAAAGTGATAAAATGGTAATTTTGTAAATAAAAAGGGTAAAGTGGAAATTGGAAAGGAGTAACTTGGTAATTATAATAATATAGAAGGGCAATTTGGTAATTTAGCCAACTAAAGGGATAATTTGGTAATTAGGATAATGAACAGGGGTAATTTGGTAATTTGACCAACTAATGGGTAATTCGTTAATTATAATAAAGGAAAGGGCAAATTGGTAATCTAATCAACCAAATGGAAAATATATTAAGTGTAACAATTACGAAGGGTGATTAGTGGCCTAATAAGTGTGGGATATAGCTCGGTAACCTAAACCAAGTAAGGGTGTGGCGAAGAACAGCTATGTATGTGTTATGTGCCTGTGTGCCATGTATTATGCTATATTGTGTACTTTATGCTAAATGATTAAGCATTTGTAGTGCAACAAGGAGTGGATGTATGCTCATGTAACTTCCTTATGGCATGTGAATGATGATTATATATGTTGTGTATACGATGTTAAATGATGTGACCCTCAAGGACATGCATGCTAGGATGTTTAATAACAGGATATGGGGTAAAAGGCATGAAAAATAAAAATGGGAAAATAAGATAACCAAGGGGAAGCAAGTTGGCTAACGTAGGTAAGAGTGGCCTAAATAATCCATGATCCATGAGTGGTGAATAAAAGGGGGTACATAAGTAAAATGAAAGAGTGGGAGAAACTAGAGCTACATGGGAGGAACTAAGGTTTGGGAGGAAACCCTAATTTGAGAAGGTAGAAAAAGAAAAATAAAATAATAAAAATAAATAAGAATGAGTGGGGTATGAAGGGAGAGTTGAATATAAGGGTCATGACGTGTGGGGGTGTTAAAATGGTTTGGGTTGTGTGAGGCAAAGAAGGATGGGCCACATAGGCCCAAATTAGGGTTTTTGGAGAAAACCCTAGGGTAAGGAGGTGAGTGGACTTTGGGGTATAGGTAGTGGGCCTTGACCCACACACTTAGGAGTTGGGGGCTTCCGGTGTGAGTAAGTGGATTAAGGGAAGGATGCCGGGGTAAGTTAGGAGGTACAGAAGTCTCAAGATATAGGACAAGCCCTCTTGGGGGGATAAGTGTAGGTATAGTTAGCCATGCATATCTAGGGTGAAATTTGTTGAATAAGATACGGTAAAACACTAATCATGTAAAGTAAAAGATTATTGAGTTGGGCCCAGATCGATCCACCGACATAATAGTGGCCAAGTGTCGGGGTGTCCTGGAGACCGATCCACCAGCATATAATAGTGGTTAGGTGCGTTCTGCCCTACAAGTGACCAATCCACCGGCTATAATAGTGGGGGATCCCAAGCTCAATAAAACAAACCCTAAGTTTGATAAGACACAAAAAAGGCACTAAGTACTTACAATGGAACATCATGGGAGTCAGGGCCAGACCGATCCAACAGCAAAATAGTGGCTATGAGCATTTTGCCCTAGAGACCAATCCACCGGCATATAATAGTGGTTAGGTGCATTCTTCCCTATAAATGACCTATCCACTGGCTATAATAGTGGGGTTCCCGTACTCACCTGGATCTTTATAATCCAAGATGATTGATTAATGATGGACTAATGGCCTTAAGGCCCTAAAATTATCGATTGTTCATTATGGCCTATTAATATTTGGTTGACTTGTTAAGTATATGAATGCACGAAAGTGAATATCACTTATGCATCATCAATATCCAATTGAATTGTCAAATATGTGAATGTATGGATCTGAATATTATGTTTACACCTGGCGTTATGTATGGGTAGGGATGGCAATTTTCCCCGCGGGTTCGGGGCCCCGTCGGGGATTCCCCGTTCGGGTTCGGGTTCGGGGAGAGAATTCGGGGATCGGGTTCGGGTTCGGGGATGCTTAACGGGGATTTTTTCGGGGACGGGGCGGGGACGGGTTTGGGGTCCCCATCCCCGAACCCGCCCCGAAATTTTTTATATATATTTTTTTATATAATTATATATATATAATATATATATATAATTTTTTTATATAATATATATTAAAAATATAATATAAAAAAGTAGTTTGAGGATCGGGATGAGATCGGGGATCGGGTATAAAGTTGGGTTTCGGGGATCGGGTCGGGTTTAAGAACGGGGCATAAATCGGGATGAAAAATAGATCGGGGATCGGGTCGGGTATGGGGATTTGATCCCCGCGGGGATCGGGTCGGGGAATCCCCGATAAAAAAATAACGGGGATCGGGTCGGGTTCGGGGATAATTTTCCTTATCGGGTTCGGGGATGGGGATGGGGTCCCCGTCCCCGACCCGCCCCGTTGCCATCCCTATGTATGGGTATAATAGTATATCATGTGTTACATTGCGTGTCTACCTGTAAGTGTGTTTTAAATGGTTACTCAATATCGTAGTACTGAAGGGTTCCATTCATTAGGCCCCTGCCTATTCAATGGGAAGTGTCCCTTACAGGTTGTGTTCGGTGCTATTCAAGTGGGCCTTGAGAAAGAGTGTAAGGAACTATCCGAAAATTCCTAGGGTTTTACTTCTGCTCTTTTTAAACCTTAGTTTGAGGTAGCCTTGTTTTCTTGTAACCACCTAGTGTATCATATTTTTGTAAAGTGTTGTGTATGCTACTCTGATTTAAATATGCTTGAGTTTCTCGTAAGTTGTATTTACTCTTTTAGCCTTAGCACTTCGTACTGGAATGGTATGAGTGAACCAATCTAGTACTAAGTATGGCAGTAATATCCCCAAAATTCATAGTTTTATTATTTTGCTTCTGCTAATTTTTTTTAATAAAATAATTTTTTTAATAGTAAATTTTAGGAGTGTTAAAGGTCCAATCTCTCGCTAGGTCTAAGCATAACCCATTTTGGCCTGTAGAGAAACCAAATGATGGGTTCGACCAATTCATCAACTTGTTATAGTAACCAGTCAATGGTTTAGTCCAACCGATAGATGGGTCTAAGTAGAGACCAAACCATTTGGTTTGTAGGGACATCAATTGTTGGGTTTGACCAACCAATCAGACTATTCATCAAAACCTATTGCCTGGTTTACCAAACTAATTAATTGATCTCGTGACCAAATATCCAAAAATGAAAGCCATTTGAGTACTTACAAAACTAGTCGATGGGTTTGAGGAACCGATTGATTGATCTGGGTAAAATACAACCTAGAATTGCGACACACACACCAAGTTTTTCACACTTTACCACATTAATCCTAGCATGCTTCTATGTCAAAACACACATAAAAAATACATGTTGCACACATAGAATCACATGGATACATGCTAATATGCATACTTAAACAAATCATGCACAACAACCTATTTTTATGCTTAAAATCATAGAATTCCAACAACACTAACTTTAGAAGAATTATACCACATGCTCATAACATAGAACATAATTAGATCATACTCATATGAGCACTAACCCATGTAACCCCAATAAACCACAGAAACCTAATTATGTTAAAGATAAGAATGTCTTCCTTGAAGAAATTCTTCTATCACAAACTCCTACTGGATGGCTTATCTAGAAGAACTTCAATTCTTAAGAGAATCAAGGTAAAAACCATTAAAATCCTCTTTCAAAAATTCATTAAAAAACTAAGAAAAATTAGAAGAAGAAATACATAGATTACCACATTTAACTAAAAAATAGGGTGTCTAGGGAAAACTGGAATTTCTAACCTTTCTCAACCTTAATTCATCCTTTCTTAAGGAAAGCAAGAGAGAACTCAAACCAAGATTAGAAGAAGGGAAAGGAACACAATTCTTGCATGATTTAAAGGAGAAAATCAGAGAGAGCCTTTGTTTTAGTCAATAGAGGGAAGAAGAGGGGAAAATGGAAGGGTGTTCAACACTTAGTGAAAAATTCCACAAGGTGAAGAGAGAAGAGAGTAAGGGCACAAGTGAGGAATGAGAATGGATCTGAAATAAGGAGTATATAGGTAATGTTGATCAACACTCTCAGTGAAAAGGGGGATTAGATTGGTGAGGTTGAGTGTGGACAAACTAAGAAGTGAAGGTTGACTTGATGGGGTGGTGGGGGTTGAGTACAGTTAGAAATAGGCATGGTAGTGGTTTAGAAAGTCTGGAAACGGCACGCAAAGTCAATCTTACAGCTCCATCTGCAATGAGAGAGAGGGGGAGGTGAGAAAGAAGAAAAAGGTAAAGCTTGCCTCCAAAATTATGTATTGATTTAAATAATGTGAAAATAATTGTAGAGCACTAAAACAAGGTTATTAGCATAGTTTGACTCAAATTAGAATTTTTCATAATCATTACAGAGAAATTTGAATCAAAATCAAAAATGGATTTGAAATCATAGGCAAACTAGTCAATCTATTTGGACAAACCAATCAATTGGTTTGTTTAGAACAAGAATGTTGATTTTCCCGGCATACTAATTGATCAATTATGTAAACTAGTCGATTAGTACACTTGAAAATTAAAATTTTATTAGAATTTCAAGTTTATTTCAAAACCCATCCTCATTTATTTTATATTAACATAATTCTACATACAATTTGATTGATTTTGGGATGGGGTATTACATCTTATGCCTCCTTCAAATAGCCAATATGACCATTCAATGCCATAGTGGGCGAGTTTCAAAATAGAAAACATGTTAGGATAAAATAATCCTAGTTTACTATCACATAATACACATAAACACATTCAAAGGCCGCATATGCTACATGTTCTCAATTCCTCACAAGTTGATCATAGTTTTTAAATAATTGAGTTTTTGAAAATATTAAATAGATAGAATAATAAAATAAAATAAAATAAGGGAACATTAGAGAACGAAATTTTTGAAAACCAAAAAAAAATTTCAAAACCAAAACTCTAATACCAACTTGTAAGACCCTAAAATTTATAATTGATTTTTTTTTTCATTTTGCGGAAGAATAATATAAAGATAATTAGGTGTTATCACCATTCTCAACATGAGTTTACTTCTTATATGATTCTCATATTGAATATAAGGAAATATGTTTACAACTTAAATTAAGATAGGAAAATAATGAGAGAAACTAGTCATAAATTTTAGATAAGAGTTTGGAGATTAATCTTTGTGTACATCATAAGCAAAAAAAGAGAGGACATAATAGGACTAACAGTCCTAAAGATATCCAGACATACACTAGCCATAAAATATCATAAACTCTACACCCACACCCTAATACATAAAAATCACTCATGTACAAGAAGTGCGTCATAAGAAGAAAAATCATCAAGGTAGTCCTCACTAACATGCACCACCCATGAAAAATATGGTTAATACTTGAGTATTGAGTAAGGTAATAATAAATTTATAAGAAAGGGATAAATTACACACATAAGCTCACAAGGAAGAGACCCCACTAACATGCACATTTATTAAAATATGATTATTGATTGTATGTTTCCATTGACTTAATCTCTTGAGTTTAGGGACCTCATTATTCATAATCAATGGAACGCTATCAATAATAAACAACCTTAAGGCATAACATTTTTTGCCACTATTCTCATTAGATAGAATTTACTAGTACAACCCCAAGTCATTAAGCTCCAAGCCATTATTCTGTTTCGGTGGAATGGACTAGTACGACCCTATGGCATAAAGCTCATGGTCATTATTCTTGTTCATTGGAGAAAAATGGTACAACCAAATTTGAATCATGTGATCTTTCACTTTAAATATTGATGTCTTATTAGAATGTTAGTTATATTAATAAGGTCATGTAACCTAAACATAAAATATGAAAGGTAGGTAGAACACAACTAGAAGCGGTTTAGGTCATTCTCTAAGGCGAAAGACCACAACGTACCTATAAACCCTATTTTCACAAGACATGCATAACTCCTTCCCTAAGGTTAATCTAACTGAAAAATTTAGAGTGGCCTCCTAATATATCACTATTGGTAACATATCCAAAAATTAAGGTACAACATTAGAGTCTCACACATGCGATAATGAGCTTGCCTCTAGGGTTATTTTTCTTAATTTAAGTTATTTTATCATTTTATTAGGCTTATGTTTCTCATAATTACCCTGAGTATTTTGTGTAATATTATTAAAATATTTTCATCCCATATCACTTTATAAATACCAAAATTTCATATTTAACCCAAATTGGTCAAATTATCCCGATCTTACTAAAATGCCTAAAAGCCTCTTTTTAGGTAAATTGTGCCCTATTCAACCAACAAATGATTATGTTACACATGAAATCAATTGCAAAACCCACAAAGATTACCATTCCATATCCATTTCCCCCACAAAATACATAAAATGACTCAAGCATCCTTAATATTAAGAACTACCCCAAAGTTGTCACCAAATGATTATGTTACACATGAAATCAATTGCAAAACCCACAAAGATTACCATTCCATATCCATTTCCCCACAAAACACATAAAATGACTCAAGCATCCTTAATATCAAGAACTACCCCAAAGTTGTCACCAAAACCCTACGATTCCTGAGATTATTAATCTCCATCTTTCAATATATTTCATCATGATAATACTTAACCATATATACAAACCATTCTTTGTAACAAAAATAAGATAGTGGATCATGCCAAGATGTTAGCATTATAAGACAAAACTTACCAAAGTAATAACACATCAACGCATGCTTTTATATGGTCTTCATATTTCTATAATACAATACAACTATATCATGGTATGCCATCAACAATATGAGTTACAAAATATAATGATACTAGCATAGGACTTCATACAACTTACACATGGAATCAAATCCATATTCTAAGACATGTATCCTTACCTAAATGTTACCAATATGTAAGCAAAAATACCCCTAAGTCTCCTCCTCTAAGACCATCAGAAAATAACCTAAAAACTAATAAGAACCTATGGTTAGAATATAGGAAAACAAGCAAGGGAAAGGTAATACAAAGAAGGATGAAAAAGAGAAAGAACCGAAATATAATAAGGGGCTCAAAGCTACATGAGGGAGTTGGGTTTGGGAGGCATAATTGCTTAAGATATGCAAGTGATGGATGGTAAGAAATGTGAGGTGCTCACATTAAGGAAGTGGTGCTACATGAGGTGTTGATGCCATGGACTATCATGCAGCATGAGATGCATTGAATTAGGTGGAGCTTGCTACACCTAAATGGTACAACTTATAGGGAAAAAGAAGTAGAAGAGAGTTAGACGAGATAGATGAAATTAATTCTTGGGTTTGTGGAGCAATAAATGCTAAAAGAAGGGAGGGAGAAGGGAGTATATGGTGGATAATGGTGTGTAAACCTAGGAGTGTAAGAGAGAAGGGGAAATGAGGGAAAGGTGTAGATAAAGGCATGGAATATGGGATTTGGTGCAAAAATCTCTAACATGGAGATAGATGATGATGACGATGACGACGACAACGATGATGATGGAGTGATGAATTAGACTTAATTGTGCTTGTTTGGTTACAGTAACCAAACTAGAGCAATTTAGTCCGAAAAGGGGTCATGCGAGGAAGAGGTGAACTAGGGAAAAAAGAAGAAAGAAGAAGGGAAAGAAGAAGAAGAAGAAGAAGAAGAAGAAGAAGAAGAAGAAGAAGAAGAAGAAGAAGAAAGAAGAAGAAGAAGAAGAAGAAGAAGAAGAAGAAGAAGAAGAAGAAGAAAGAAGAAGAAGAAGAAGAAGAAGGAAGAAGAAGAAGGAAGAAGAAGAAGAAGAAGAAAGAAGAAGAAGAAAGAAGAAGAAGAAGAAAGAAGAAGAAGAAGAAGAAGAAGAAGAAGAAGAAGAAGAAGAAGAAGAAGAAGAAGAAGAAGAAGAAGAAGAAGAAGAAGAAGAAAGAAGAGAAGAAGAAGAAGAAGAAGAAGAAGAAAGAAGAAGAAGAAGAAGAAGAAGAAGAAGAAGAAGAAGAAGAAGAAGAAGAAGAAGAAAGAAGAAGAAGAAGAAGAAGAAGAAGAAGAAGAAGAAGAAGAAGAAGAAGAAGAAGAAGAAGAAGAAGAAGAAGAAGAAGAAGAAGAAGAAGAAGAAGAAGAAGAAGAAGAAGAAGAAGAAGAAGAAGAAGAAGAAGAAGAAGAAGAAGAGAAAGGAAAAGAGGAAGAAGAAGAAGAAGAAGAAGAAGAAGAAGAAGAAGAAGAAGAAAGAAGAAGAAGAAGAAGAAGAAGAAGAAGAAGAAGAAGAAGAAGAGAAGAAGAAGGAAGAAGAGGAAGAAGAAGAAGAAGAAGAAGAAGAAGAAGAAGAAGAAGAAGAAGAAGAAGAAAGGAATAAGTTTAGAGGTAAGGTTAATGTTAAGATCAAAGAATTAGGGTGAGATTAAAATACTAACCAACTGGGATTAGGATAAGGTTAAATTTGAGGTATAAAAATAATGGTCCTAATAGGGGTTTTTAGAAAATAATAATAAATGAGGTAATATAAACCTCCAAAAATTGGTGATTAGGCTACAACACTAAATGCAACATGGGCAAACATTTTGCTGACTGAAATCAGGTGGATAACGATCCTAATATGAGTGTTTCAAAGATAATACCAAACTCAACCAAAATAGTCTCCATTTACAATCCACAACCGTGTAGAGAATTAACACCTTGGTAGTTATACAACAGTAATCCTGACACACCCCACTAGTTGCAACTTTAAAAAGAGGTAGATAGGGTACCAAGATGAACGTTTTGATGGTAACACAAAACTCACCATCATGACCTCCCTCCACAAGTTGTAACCTTACAAAGCATTGAATTCAAGGTAGGTGTATCCATTATTATACTTAAAATACCCTAGCAACCACAACTTGGTAAAAGCAAGCAAGGTATCAAGGAAGAGAAAAGTAAATACCATAAGGTAACCAATCTACTAACTCCTCATTAACCACCCTGAGAGGTGATAAAGAAAGATATAATAAAATCTCATTTCCATCATAAAATTAATTAGTTATTTCATAACTCATAGAAGATTCCATGAATGATCCCATTAGGTTTTTCCAAGTGTTGACACAAAACACAAACTAAGGTCACAAGCCACATAATTACCATTTTATCCTTCTTAAATTTATTTATTCTAGGTCAAGGTAGCCACTAACTATAACACCCCCAAAAATCACTACTGAAAAAAATTTGTTAATTAAAAGGAAATTAGCGGAAGCAAATTAATAAACCGTGAATTTTGGGAGTATTATCGCCACACTTGTACCAGACCGGTTCACTCATACCGTTCCAGTACTAAGTGCTAAGGCTAAAGGAAAAAGAAATACAATTTGCAAGAATTTCAACCTACTTAAATCAGAGTAGCGTATCAAACGTTTACAAGAAAGAAATCCACCAATGGTGGTTACAGTATCAACATATACATTTAAAACCAGAAATTTCAAAGAGAGAGAGAAACCGTAGTAGTTCCGGATGAAAACTTACTCTCTTTCCCGTTGCCCACTATTATATCGTTACGAACGATCGGTACTTACGGTCTTAAGCCATGTCATAATGCAAACTCAAAACAATCAGGCCTTAAGCCATTGTTCCACTATAAGTGATTAGTACTTTCCCATAATTTTATTCACATACATAACTGGTTTTATTGAGCTCGGACCCCCCACTAGTATTGCTAGTGGACCGGAATATATATAAAATCATCATCCAGGGCACAACGCTCCTGGCCACTATTATAACCAGTGGACCGGGATATATAAAGAATCATCATCTAGGGCACAACGCTCCTGGCCACTATTATAACCGGTGGACCGAGATATATAAAGAATCATCATCCAGGGCACAACACTCCTGGCCACTATTATAACCGGTGGACCGGTACTCAATATCATAATCATCTGGGCCCGGCTCATTAATATTCCACTTTCAATAATAGTATCTTTCCTTTCTTTAATCAGCACATCAATCATATTTATTTGCCTCAAACGGGAGATCAATAACCCAGGACACAAAGGTACACCGGTCGTACTGGTGCATATCAGCTACTCAGTACCCTTCAACCACGAACCCAAGGATCCAAAGGTACCCTGGTTGTACTGGTGCATAAAGCTAACTCAGTACCCTACCGACAAGGACACCTAATCCATAAGTATGCATACCCCCTAACTAGATCCGTAGAGCTAGAAAGAGTAAGATGTAGGGCCTGGCTGGGGCACAAAGGCACACCAGCAAATACTAGAATAATCGTGGACTAAACCACGTCTTTAGGGTAGCGACCTCTAAACAGTCACCATTCCCGATCTCGAAGTCTTTCCCTTAAGTATTAGTGTATTAATTAAAGGTGATCACAAAAGAGCACAATAATCAGATACTTATTCACTTTCCATTGTTCATATATCATTAGTCGTTTCTTATTCAAATGATTATCCAAGCTAATTATCAAATACTCTTACTTAGCTAATCAGCATTATTTAAATCATATTATAAAGTTCCACAATCACAACAACAAGTTAGGTACAAATAACTTATTTACCCCTTTACTCATGTAATTGCTAAGTCATCCCCTTCCTTACTTGACAAATTACCATATTGCCCTTTAGGTTGCATAATTACCAAATTACCCTTTATCGCTATCATGATTACCAATTTGCCCCTTTAGTGGGTTAAATAATCATCACTTTACCCTTTAATCGGCTAAATTACCAGATTGCCCCTTTAGTTGGATAAATTACCAACTTGCCCTTCTCCTTTATCATAATTACCATTTTACACCTCAATTATTATAATATCCATTTTACCTTTTCCAATTATTATAAATACCCTTTTTAACCTTATTCATAATTACGATTATTATTTTACCCTTCTCCATTCTTATAATTACTATATTACCCTTCTCCATTATTTAAAATTACCGTAATGCCCTTTAGTTAGTTAACTTACCTAATTAGCCTTCTCTAGTATCATACATTCACACTTATCCAATTACCCATCTATAATCATAATTTAATTACTAAATTATCTTTAGTCGTTGTCATAATTACCAAGTTACCCCTTACTCCCAAATTACCATATTGTCCTTTTATTTACAAAATTACCACAATACCCATTTACTTATAAAATTACCATAACCCTCCTTTTTACTTTACAAATTACTAGTTTACCCTTTTACATCCAAAAATTACCATCTTTATCTTCCCTTACAAAATTACCATTTTTCCCTTCTTTTCCAAATTACCATATTACCCTTTTACTTCCAAAATTACCATAATACCCCTTACTTACATAATTACCATTTCGCCATTCACTTGTAAAATTTCTATATTGCCATTTACTTATAAAATTACCATATTGCCACTTACGTATGAAATTACAATTTTGCCCCTCTTCCTCCAAAATTACCATAATTCCCCTTTACTTGAAAAGTTACCATCTTTTCCTTTTCTCATAAAATTACAATCATACCCCTAACTTATATAATTACCACAATACCCTTAGACAATAATAATACACATGCATTAGCAACATAATACATCAGAGACAAGCATTTAATATTTCCATCAATAATCAACTCCTTCCTTAATTATCATACCTACACATGGCACAAAGGCTATCATGCTTTTCCCTCTTTCTCATCAAACAATATAACAACCATCTATATATCATGCTAGGTATCACATAACATGCATAAAATCATAATAAAATTCCTAATGTGCTAGCATACGTTTCCATGCATTTAAGGGAGGTTTAACGATTACCTTAATCCTGCAATTATCAAATCTTACAGGTATCTCGGTTAAAGAATTAAGCTTTAATTAGAAACTCAACACCTAAAATAATATCAACCATTATTATGTTAGAAATAAGAAGTTAAAAGGATAAAACTTTATAAAAATTTACTTAATTATAAAACACTTTGATTAACTATTAATATACCTCAAAATTAGCCAAATAAGTTCCAAAACAAAAGGGGGAGCTCACGCTGCATGAACAGTGTGAGTCTCATGCAGAAATGAGAGGTGAGAGGGCTTGAAGGGGGGTGAAGGAAGCATAATTTGTTATTTTTGGGTTAGGGTCTTTAGGCTAGAAAAGAAGGTGGATGGGGGAGTTTTCAAGGCAAGGGAATGGTGCAGGAGTGGAGAGGGGGTGTAGATGGAGGCTAAGGATGGTTTCACGGCGGCATAGGGCGGCGGCAGCAAGGCAGCGAAGTTGGCTGCCGAGATGGGTCGAGGTCTGAGAAGGAAGGAAAAGATGAGGGAAAAATGAAGGGTTAAGGGGGTTGTTTTCGGCCAACTAATGTATGGTGGTGGTAGAGGGGGTTGCAGGGTGTCGAACAGTGGGTTGGGTGGCAGCAAAGGTGTCCGGACGGTGGCGAATAGCGGCGTTACAGGTGGGCTGTCGAGACGAGTGAAAAATAGGGAGAAAAAGAAGAGGGTAGGAAGAGGGTTGCGGGATGGATATTGGGGTGGTGCAAGTTGGTAGTAGAAGGGTGCAGGAGGCGGATTAGGGGATGGGTACGGCGGTCAGAGCAGCGGAGGGCGGCGGCACACAAAACGAAGGGGAGAAGATGGAGGGGAGAAAATGGAGGCAAGAAGATCGGGGGAGAGAGATGAGGCTCAAAATGGGGTAGGAGAGATGAAGAAAAAGAAGAGGGAGAAGAGAGAGGGAGAGGCAGGGTGGCAGGGCGGCAACTATAGGCGATCGGGCAGCAACAGACATGTCGAGCTGCTGTCAACGCCTGGGAAGAAGAAGAAAGAAGAAAGGGAGGCTGCGGGCAACCGGTCGGGGAAAGCAAAGAAAACTGGCCGGCCGGCCCAGGGGGAAAAGAAGGAAAAGAAAAGTGGGGAACCGGCTAGGTCAGGCACGCGGGAGAGAGGGAGAGGTGGGCCGAGGCCCACTGCTTGCGCGCGGGGGGCTGGTTTGGGTGCAACGGCCCAAGGGTAGAAAAAGAAAAAAAGGAAAAGAAGAAAGAGGAAAAAGGAAAAAGGAAAAAGGGAAAAAAGGGAAATGGAAAAATAGGAGAAATAAAATAAATTAATTTATAAAATCATAAAATGCAATATTCTTGATAAATTATTTAGTTTAATAATTTAATTCATTATAATCTAATATATTAATTTAAGAATGATAAGGTTAGTAAAATATTAGTTTGAAAAATTATTTAAATAAAAATAGCATGATAAAATAACAAAATATCTATTTTAATTTACTAAATACTCCCGTCAAAATTTATATACTCAAAAATCTATAAATTAATTAAATTAAATAATTTTAAAAGCTAATTTATTTCAAATAAAAACTATTTATTAAATTATTGGTTTTCTAAAATTTTGGGGTATTACACTAACCATTCATTTAATCTAATTATTCAAGGCTAGAATCACAACAAGGTCCATAAAATAAAGTAAATAAAGCATTACAAAATCCCTAAGGCATTAGTATGAAGAAATAACAAAGCAATGAATCATAGGTGGGACCAATCGATTGGTCCATAATACTCATTAATTGGTTCGGGTATTACATGACAATTGGTCAATTGGTTGGTCCACTATTTGACTATCCTTAAGGACAAATTGATGGAGTTAGCCATTTTAGTTTATGTGTTTAGGCCAAAACCAAAACAACTATAGATAGAAAAATAACTAGATGATGGGTTTAGCAACCCAATTGATTTATTTCGGTGGAACATCCCAACCAAAACATCACCAATTTCCACATACTTTAATACCAACATTTACCAACTTAGCACATATCAACATGAATAGGTAGAAATGACAAATAACAATAGAAGGTCATACTAAACATTGAAACTCATACTTGATATAATAAAATCCATAATTCATGGTGATCACACTAAACACCAAAGTTCATGCTTCAATTAATCACATAAATCATGACATCATTAACCCTAAAAGAAACTACCATTGTCCTAAGGACTAATAATAAAGACAAATTCAATAATGAGGGTTAATCGATCGACAAGTAGCACCCAATAGTAAACGAGTTTATCACCCTAGAAAGTAACAAAAAATGCTTTACATAATTTAACCAAATTAGTGGTTCAATCAACCGATCAATCAAATAAGACAAGTAATACATAAATCATACCCATTGATTGTCTAGGTAGCCCCATCAACCGAATGGTGGGAAACATTAGTTGATTGGTCAGAATAGTCGAGCATTAACAAAAAGGAGAATAGGCTAGAAAATTCCACCGTTCAACCCCTTGACTAAATGCCCAAATCATTCAACCGAAATAACCACTCAATTGATCGATATGACTATTCGATCAATTGTCACCTTAGCTAATGAAAATGAGAATCAAGACATAAATAATTAAAAATAGCCACAACTCCTAGCATGTTCCTAAACTCAACAAAGAAATATAAAAATTATGATAAACAATAAAGATCATGGATTCACAACTATCACACTAAACATCACTACCTCATATGCTCAAGATCATAAAATCATGTTATTTCACCAACTTCCATGCCAAGGCCAAAAATGGCTAAGTCATGATCATATGCTCAAAAATTAAGGAATCCATTGATCTCATGCCAGTCATTAAATTATTCTTAGCAACCAAAACCTTCCTTAAAATTCCTTAGAGCCAAAATTTTAAATCAGAGACGTGACTCATTTATATTGTCAAAACTTACAAAAATACCATAACTCATGCTAAAATAAACCATATTTCACAACTCATTCTTATAACCATGTATATATACAAATATGTTAATGACTCATTCTTGCATAAAAAAAACATGCCACAACTAATATAGCAATTAAAGCAACCACGAAAATCAAACCTTATCATAGATTAGAGATTTGTCTTACCTTAAAGCAAATCTTCTAGCAAAGAGAAATTCTCCTAAATTGATGGCTAACTATAATACTCTTGATTTCCTAAGGAATTAAGAACCCAAAAATCAATAAAACACACTTAAAAATCAATTTAAAAGGAGGGTATGAGTATAAATCCTCAGCCTCAACTTAAAAGGTGGATTGACTAAGAGTGGTAAAGAGAAAAAATCTTCCACTCTATCTAAAAATTAATCCTCCTTTGCTTATGGAAAATAGAAATGATCCAAAGTAAAGATTAAGAAGAAGAAAATAGGAGGGAAAATTAACTCAAAAATAGAAGAACAAAAGGTAAGAGATACAGTCCTCTAATGGAACAAGACAAGGGAAAGAACATGAGAAATGTTTTCCACACTTAGAAACTATGCTAAGAGAAGAAGAGATAAAGGATAAAAAGTGATTAAGTGGAGGTAAGAATTAGAAATTGATCCCAAGAGGGAGGGCCTTCATCAAAACACAAGAGGGAAGGAGGGAAAGAGAGGACCTAACACTTAGAACAATTTTGTTAGAAAGAGAAGAGAGAAAATCAAGGGTGAGTGGGAACTGAGATGGAAATAAAATTAGATAATGAGGCTTGACGGGGTTTGTTTGGTCAACTAAAAAGGGGTGGAGAGATGGAATGGAGTTTACTTACAAGGGTGAAAAGGATGGTTTGGTATTATGGGTAAAGGCATAGAAGAATCAAATGATGAATCATGAGAGAGATGGGATGTGAAGTCACGCTAAAGCTAGGGTAAGATTAAATTAAGAAAGGGCAGAGGCAGGTGATGAAGGTCATCATGGGAGAAGGTAGGAGGAGAGAGGAAAGGTGGTAGGTGAAGAAAAGTTTCAAAAGTGCTTTTAGGGAAGTTTTTAATTAAATAAAATGATTTATTCATCTAAAAAGTATAAAAATATTTCCCAAACACCTTAATATACATTATAACACAAATAAATCATAATATAAAAGTTTTGAAATAATTTGAGCAAGAATTGAATTGAAATTCAAAAACATACCTAAGAATTGCAGGCATCAATCGATCGATTACGTTGATCAGTAGATAGATATATCTTGGGTAAAGAAACTATTTTCTAGAGTTGTCCCCCCCCCCTCAAGTAATATACAAAGCCAGTCAAACGATTGAAGCCAATTGACTAATTCATTAAATTAGTTAACTAATACCCTAAAAATATCCACTTTACCTAATTTTCCAATTATGTTCCAAAACAAACCCAATTTTTTTGTTATTAAAATAATTTCAAACACAGTTTAGAAGATTTTAGGATGGAGTATTACATGTGATCTGAATTTTTATGTTTTTGTATCCCTTACTATTTACATAGATACCATACGAATGTAGGACATCCCCTGACAAGTAATAAACTATAAATATTGCCTGATTTTAGGAAATAATAATATATTCCATTACTTACAAAAAAACATATCAACACTTAATATTATGCTTTCCAAATTTTGTAGGGGAACATATAACATGCATAAAGTACACTCTAAGCCTCAAATTGACAAACGAATCATACATCCTGCAACAAAAAGTCGCCAAACTTTCAAAAAGATTGATAATCCCTAAATCATGCTCCTATGGACAAAATCATGGTATTCACCCACACCGACCATACCAAACATATGGATAAGAGTCAAGATATCTTGAAAACACAATCATAAACACATTCTCATACCAAAGATCCTCAAATTCTATAAAATGCTAAAGAATCGAATCTTAAAACAAACCAAACATTTTATTTTCATGCTTCAAACTTTCAAAAATATCACATACAATCCCTTTTATCATGCTTGAATACTTAAATAAAAATTTGACACATGACACATAAAACCTACATCTGTAAGGTTTAGCCAATTCATCCAGAGTCCAAAGCTCTAAACCAAAGAAGAAAACTTCTAAGCCTTCGCTACCTTTTTCACTACCATTCCTTGATAGCATTAATGAAGGAGTACATATATAAAATTAGTAAAATTATTTTTGACAGATAATGACATAAATAAGACTTAAAGATAAGAAAAATATGTCAAACCCCTTCACTTGTGTGGATGGTCTTAAGGTGAAACAAAGGAGTTTCGCTTCGCTTCTCGATAATGGTTAATACCACATTACTTGGGAAAAGTAATAAGGAGTTGCAAAAAAGGATTGTTAAATGAAGCAAACCAAGATAATGGAGAGGATAGAGGAAATAAAGCTCAATGGTTGTGTATAAGGGAGAGAAAAGAGTGAAATAATCTTAAACACTAGAAGGATTTTACATATGGAAAAAGTGTGGGAGGAATAAGGGAAGGGAGTGAAGAAAATAAGGTTGGGTGGTCGATTGGGTATTGTGGATTAGGAGAGAGAGGAGAGGAATCTTACTTCTCCTTCATTTGATTGGAAAAATAGCATGATGAAGGTAAGTTGAAGTAATTTGTTGAGTGTAAAGGGTATTATAAGGACAAAGAGGGAAAGGTGGGTAAAATTAGCAAGTCAAAAGCTAACTACTACTACTATTGTACAATGGAAGAGAGAGGGAAGGAAAGATAATAGAGTTGACATGGAAGAGTGTCAGTTGGATTTTGAGTAGAAAGTGAATTTTTTAGCTAGAAGATATTTACTTATTAATTAGATTAATGCTCCAGATATTATTATTATTATTATTATATTATTATTATTATTATTTGTAGTATTTTGAAAGCATGTTTGGTCCCAAATTATTAAAACCATGAGATTTCGTAAACAATGGATCGAGTTTCAAAACCAAAACATAAACAAAGCTAAAAAACCAATATAACTAGTTGACTAGTTTTAGCTCACAAGCCGATTGCTCTCATTGGACAAGGTACAAAAAATGCAAGGCAACCAGAATACTAGTCTTACCTTTATCGGTTGGTAGATCATCTGGTTCGAAACATTATTTTTTAACTTCATCTCAAATTCATCTAACCTTGAAATAATTTAAAATATTTATGCTTTTAGATACGGAGTATTATAACTATTATATGGAATAACCTTATAAATGTTTATAGTAAACTCATGGTGGTGTGGTGAATTGGTTTGAATGCAGAATAGCTATTTTATGTTTGAGGCATTTGTTATCTAACTACTTTAATAGTTACACTAGTATTATGATCCTTGTCTAATGAGTTTTATATTGTTAGAAATAGAAGAAAAAAATTTAAAGTATATGTCAATTTGCTAAATCTAATTATTTTAAATATCTTATGTGATAAAAAAAATTTAAAAAATTGGTAAATTGTTTAAGTATTTTGGTTTATAAATACATGCACTAATCTAATTGCAATAGTTGGTTGTCTGGCTCTAATCATACCGATAGCAATTACAAGGGTCTGTTAGGCCTTTTTACCGGCAATCTTACCAATAATAAGATTTGAAATCATATTATTCATAGATGAATAAATGACTTGATGTCATTTTTAGATAGATATGATGTGCAATAATTAGTTAAGAAACTAATACAAAAATATTGAGGAAAAAAAAGAGGTGAGGTAATAATTCTAATGATAATTTTGTTTACATAATATTAATAAACTAAATTATTTATTTATTCATAATATATAACTTAATAAATTATGGTATAGTAAGACTATAGAGTTGAAAGTGGGCCTCCGCCGTTGTCATCCTTCAGACATATTAAATGGCGCCCACAGTGTAAAACTGAACCTAATATTTTCTACCACTTACCTAAGCGTGCTAAACTTTTGACCTCGAAATCCTTATTCAAACACATAGCACGATAGGCGTCCTATTCCTACCTAATTATTGGAGATTCCGAGCTCTGACCCTGAAGCTCTTCTAGAACAGTTTGGGGGAGAGGTATTCGGGACTTGGGTTTGCCGTTGGCAGTGGGAAAGGGCAGTGATTACCCCACTCTCCTCCCCCTCGGAGGAGGAGGAAAAGGAGAGGGGGAAGAAAAAGGAAGATGAAGTGGTACATCACCCAACTTGGATGGGGTGTTTTAGCAGGTTGCAATTACCTTCGATTGAGGAGAGTTGACACTGCAATTGGGTTAATGATGCCATTATGTGTCCAAATCTTGGAAAAGACCAAGGAAAAAAAAAATCCATGTCTTTCAGTTGTCTTTTACTACCTATTTTTCTCATCTCAAAACATATTTACGCTTGGACTCCTCCTAATAATTTATGACGGTTTTGTGTGGAATTAAAAAACGTGGGGGTGATCATTCGTTCTAATATTATATCAAACGGGGCCTTAATCTTTCTAATATTGGCAATCCATCTCCTAAGTCGCAGTAGGAAATATATCCCAAACATATCCAAAAGCAGCGACAGAAAATTGGGATGAAGCAAGCAGTAGCAGGAAGCAACCTTTCAGCTCAGGCCTCAAAATACATTAAATGCAAGGAAAGAAGGAAAAAAAAAGTTCGATAACGGAGGCTGATGCTTTGAGTGACAATGATGAAATAGGTTTTGCTAAATTTGTATAAACAGGGCAATCGATGGATGACAAACCCTCCGATGCTCGTGCGACGCCGATGCCTCCCTCCCTCTCCCTTCGGTATCTCTTCTGGTATCTGTCCACATCCTCCATCCCTCAGCGTTTGCCCAACCTACAGACATCTGGATCTATACACAAAGACATAAACATCAAATAGCTTGTCTCGGCTAGGCACAAAGCCTAGGGTTAGGTAGATTGTCCTCTACTTTTGTCCCATCTGATATCATCCTATCAAATCCGACTTACGTAAATATTATCTACTCGACGTAACATTGAAAGAAATAATAATTACGCCCCCTATTTTATAGTATTCAACCCTATAACTTTTTCGTAGTAAATTTTTTATTTTATAATATAAGATTTATCATTAAAAAAATTATTATTTATTATACCCTTTTACTTTTATTTGTAATTATAAATAAAGTTAAAGTATTGATTAGAAACAAATATAATTAATGTAAAGATATATTATTTAATTTTAATATCAAAGTTTTTAAAATTTATTACTTATTAATATATGTATTAAAATATTATAGGTCTTATATTATAAAATAGATTAAGTAATCATAAGAATCGAACATAAAAATACACATAGGATTTTATCTGATAATAGAAAAAAAAAGTATAAACCATGAGGATTCAGATCATTAATTCCAAAGAAAAATGGTAAATTCTAAGAAATTATCATTTTCTTTTCTTATTATATAGTTAAAGTTATTTTTATTATGCTATTATTATTTAGATAGAACTAATTATAATAAAAATAATCAATAACTTTTCATACCAATAAATATTAATATTAATTACTAAATTAATAATAACAACGGGAAACATTAAAACTAATGACGATGATGAAATGATTATCATAAAATAACAAAGACAATAACATATATGATTAATTTACAAAAAAAAATATAATAAGAATGAAAATAATTAATAATAATTCCTAAGATGATTCATAATAACAATAGAATTATCATTATAGTTTATTACCATTATTAATGATTATTATGGTTATTTTTTTTATGACTTCATAATTATAATTACCATCATTAATATTCTTATATTGATATTATTATAATTAATTAGTATTATTATTTATCCTCGTCGTCATTATCATTATAATTATTCAATTATTTTAGTTATTTTCTTTGATGTAATACGATATTATAATAGGCGTATTCCAGTTGGTTGGGACGTGGCTGTTGGAAAGGATAGGTTCACGGTTCGACTCCTTCGGGGGATAAGCTGCAGTGTGGGAGTTTCAACCCTCCGTTTGTGGGGGTGGCTCCTTGTGGACGTTCCGGATCTCGAACCACCACATGCTCAACTGTTGGGCCACCATAATTTACCTCCTTCAACAGACTGTCGGACAAATAGGTTGGGAGCTCTGAAGGCGAAGAATTTCGACTTTTGGAAAGAAAATGATATTATAATAGAGCCCTCTCCGAAGACTGCTGTCACTTTCCAACTCCACCCTATTGAGAAGGCTCAGATCCACTCCCTACCGCCTAGTAGGTTGGAGTGAAGACATTCCCGTCCTCTTATTGGGCCCCACCACCTTCTCCTACAGTGTAACACCTTGGCCCACTCCGACCCACCCACCTGGGTCTCTAAGTCAGCCCGGACTACAGTAACTTGGTTTTGGAAAAAAATAATCCCCACTACATGATTGTCTCGACAATTACCATTATGCGAACCAAGAACAGATGAAGGGACGTCACTGGCTATCTGTGTCTTCCCCACCCCTCATTCCGTCACCCCATATCTGGACGATGCATTTATTTATTTATATAATAGTCCAGGGAATTAAACTTTCTACAATGAAATCTTGAGGGAAGATGTATGCGTATATTTTGGACTATTCATAAGATCTGATGTTTGATAAAAGCGATTCCACCTCCGATTTAATTTATTATAATAAAAAATTAAAGATATTATATAATTTTTTTTAAGATAAGTAATAGCAAATATTTAGAATTTATAAACCATAATTCATCTTCTAAAGCCACATATCGGTTATTTTCATAAATTCTAAATCAAATATATGAACCGTAACATAAACGTTCCTAATTAAATTTTATATTAAAAAAAATGTTTCCAATATATCCTTATAATTAGTTGAAAATTAAAGATCTGAACTTATGTTATAAGCTACTCTTACAAACTTATCAAAAATAACATTTAAGTTCAAAACAACTTGAAATTCAAACATTTTTTAAATTGGTCCGGAAAAAATAACTTTCTGATAGTTAAAATGATCAACCAAATATACAAAGATAGAAAGAAGATAAATATAGTAAAAATAAATTAATAAAAGTGGTCTTACAATTACATTTACATCTTTCATTCAATAAATAACAAAACATTGAATGCATAAATAATAAGATAAAAAAGTGAGGGTAAAAATAAAAAACAAGTTTTAACTTTTTTAAAATAAATTTATTTTTTATATAAAAATTTAATGATAAAATAAATTTATTTCTCTTTTATATGGTTATATTAATATTTAATTAATCAGTATTATTTGGTTGATAACAAATATTTATTAAATAAAGTAACATCATAAAAAATAAATTATAAATTAAAGACAATTAATTAATAACTATGTTCATATCTGATTATTCAAAATAATTATTAAAGAATTTAAAGGGTCAATTAATATTTATGATAATAGAAGGTACATAAAGAGAATAGAAACATATACATTAAATTGAGATTTTAACTTTGACTGCTACCTAGTTTGGGTTAGAAAGAGTAGGTGTAATTGAAAAAAAAATAAGGAAAAAAACTATAAAGATAAAATATTTAAGAGGTAATCCATTTTATACATGAAGATAATAATATACTTTGTTGTCACTCATGAGATTTGAGTGTATAATCATAATTTTTTTATTACTATATTTAGGAAAAATCATATAACAAAAATATATGTCAAACTATCTCATTTTTAGCTATCTAATGAGTTATAATATTAATGTTTGAATAATTTCTATAAAAATTAAATTATAATTATTAACTATAATTAGTATGGGAAAAAAATATAATTTATAAACTACAGACAATTTTATTGTATTAATATATATGAGAAAGTAAATATAGACATATATTAACGGACGTCAGTTTAGATATAAAATTTATATTATGTTATGATTGCGTTGTTATATCATATAAATATAAATATGAATATAGAATTATAGATATAGATAAACTCATAAGATAAGTTGAGGTGGAGCGACCTCATCGGCGGCACAATCTAACATGAAATCACACAAAAGTCGAAAGTCAAGCCTCTTTATTAAAGAGCAACAACGCGGAACCCAAATGGTTACAAATCAATTTCCAACAACGAGCGATGTTCTCGACAGCAACTTAAGTGGGCTGAAGTCCAAACCGGAAATAAAATATCCTTTTTTTTTCTAAACTCTAATTTGAATATTTATCAAAAAATAATAATTTTGAGTAGAACTTGATTAATGAAAATATATTATTTTATGTACATTAAATTTCAAAAAATAAAAACTCTCCAAATTATTTTATTCAATTATTATTTTTAATATGTCAAAAATATTAGTATTTATTATTTAAAAGATTAATCCTATGGTAAACGTTTATACACTTTTATTTTCATAATACCATTTAAGTTATTTTCAACAATTGAAACATTTTAATATTTTTTTATGCCAAGTATATTTCACATTCAAACCTGATTTTGTTATAGTATGATTTTTATGTAGTGTAGAGAAAATTTGATAACAATCTTTCTTATTAGCATTTAAGCACACCTTTCTCGCTTTTTTGCTTAATACTCCTTTTTGGTTGTAGTTTAAATTTTTATGAATTTTTTTTTAATTTCACCCACATTTAAAATAACTTAAAATATAAATTCAAAATTTTTGGTTATTTTTTTCAATTTATCCTTAAAATTAGCAACTTATCTCAAGAATGTATTGCACGCTCATGAAAATTATCATAATTTTTTAAGCTATAAATTGAAAAAAAAAGGTCAAATATGGAATTTTTCATCAATTTTTTTATTTTTAATATTTGAGCTCGTCTTCAAAACTTGATTGTCACTATTATTATTATTATTATTATTATTATTATTATTATTATTATTATTATATGCAATATATACTTTTTCACTGAAAATGTATAATAATTTATTTTTGAGTTTCGAATAACATTTTGAGACTTCCCTTAAATTTTCATGATGTTTGAAGTTTATTTGTTGTTATTTTGATGAATGCTTAACAAATGATTTTTTTCCTCAATAAAATATTTTCAACTTCTAAAATAAAATTTTAGGTGTAAAAATTACTTCCACATTTTATGATCAGTTCTTGTGATGTTTTCTATTTTATTTCATTTTGGTTGATTTTTGATTATGCATAAACTTAATCTTAAAGCATAGTACAATATTTATCTTATATAATTTTAACATTTTTTTAACTTTTCCCTCTCAACTTCCATGGCTATGATTAGCCAAGAGTTGCCACCAGATTTGTTGCCTATCGCCATCTCACTACCTTTTTTTGTCTTTTTATTTTTCTTTTTTACCTCTTTATTTCTTTTGGATTATTAGTTTTACTTACACAAAGTCTTATACACCTCATGTTACCTTTAGCCTAATATATGACTAGCACTCAAGTGTGTAGATGTCCAACATGAAAGCTCTTCCCCTCCTCTTCTGTATTTTGGTTAGCCATATATGAGCAATGTGTTTTGAATTTTCCAAGCACCTTCTCCTTATACTCTCTCTAGCCTTCATTTTCAAAAGCTCTCTTAGTGTGTCAGAGCTTCATTTCTCTTCTTCTCCTATCTTAGTTGATATAGCTCATGTTCCCTTTGTTCCTGCATGTTTCCTTCTCTTTTTACCTTCTAACAACTTTAATGGAGCTCCTTTTTTGTTTTCTCTAAGCAAAGGAGGGTTAGACCTTCGTAATATTGAAGAATTCTTGATTTTCCCTTCCTTCTTAAGTAATCTATTGAAGAAACAAGGATTTACAATTTTCTTATCATCTTTAGTTCTTTTCTTTAAGTTGTATGTTGTTAAAGAGCACTTTATGAAGTATTTCTTTGATTTTGTCAAAATGTAACATGTTAAAATTTTTAATCAAACATTTCATTTTAGGGCTTTGTTTTGTGGGAGTTTAAATATAAATACATGGATGTTAACACCACATTTAATAAAAATATAATACCCTCTCCATCCTTATACCAAATACAAGGGTAAATACTTTTAACTTTAAACATCAATGATAAAAAAGTGAATGAGGAATAGTGGAATAACTTACATAACTAATACTATTTAAAAAATGAGATGAAAACTCTTGAATCCATATTGGCTATAACATCCAATTTTTGAACCCTAATTACTCTAAGTGACTTAGGCTTGTAATTTGCTTCTAAAAATTTTATTATTGAATTTTATATTGTTTGTTGAAAATTTAAACTTTCCACCATTCTTTTCATTTAATTACGAAAGAATGCATTTTATTTGATTCATTGCATGTTATCATTTTCACTCTTAAATTGCTCATAAAACATTTGCAAGCTCATTTGTCTATTCCATTTATCTATTACTCATCTATTCCTTCCAAATCATTGAATTGAGTGGAAATTTTTTTTATGTAATTAAACAATTTTAGTCATTTTAACTTATTTGAGATTCAAACCAATTATGAGATCAAATATTTTTATTTTTTACATATTTTCATATTCAAAATCTTTGTGCATCAATCCGCACCAGTTTAGACCTTTTTTTATTTATTTTACACATTTGTGAAAAAACACGTTTCTGCCATGTATTTGTTATTATCAATTTCACTCATTATTGTTCGTTTAAACTTCAAATATTTTTTATTTCTAAATATTTTTTAAATATTTGGATTCCTAAAAATATTCTACACCTTCCAATAAATTTTCATAATTATTGGAATTTATTTTATATTTTTTCAATAAATCTCCATTTTTTAACATTTCTACATATCCAATAAATATCCATTGTCTAACATTTATACTTATCCAATTTGTCTACAAATTTATGTGAGTCAACTAGACTTGGCAAAGTTCACCCAACCCGAACAAAACCTAGGACCAAAAAAGTGAACCTGATTTTAACCCAAAACAACCCAAATTAATCCTAAATCACCCAAATTTATCTAACCTAATAGTAATGTGTATTCAAAATGATTCAAACTTAAAATAATTGAACTTGAAAAGGGCCTGACCCGAACTTACCCAAACTGAAATGATCTTACTTGAACCTAATCCATATCCAGATATGATTTCAAACTTGATCCAAAATAAGGTTAAATTTGATCCACAAAGATATAAATTGATACATAAATACCAATAAACTATCTTTTTAATAAAATTTTATGTAAACAAAATATGTAACCCATATAATAACAAATAAAACAAAACTGGCAAGACTCAAATCTCCTCACTTTATTATATTATCATACTAGTATCAATCATATTAGATCATAAACATTTCTATTATTATTATTATTATTATTATTATTATTAAAATAAAATTATAATTGAAAATATAATAATTATAATTCATATTATTACAATAATAAAAGTAAAATTTATATTTGTATTTCTACTAATAATGGTGATTAATATATTTCTAAAGATGATGATGATGATAAAAATAATAATAACCTTAATTAATATATTATTATTATTATTATTAATTGTTATACTTATGTATATAATAATATTAATAAATATATTTATAATAATAACTATAATAATAATAATGATGATGATGATGATGATATTTATTACTATTACTACTATACTACTACTACTACTACTACAACATATTTATGATAATAATTTGTTATATCATTATATATATTATGATAAAAATTACCATGATAATTATTACAATAAAGAAATCACAAAATTTAAACTATTAATTATATTAAATTAATAACAATCAGTGTTAATCAAATTTAAATTGAATTAACTTTGTCCAAACTCGATACAGCCTAATGTCTGTAGACCATAACTTACTCAATGCAAACCTTATCTGACTCAAAATCTATAAACTCGAATTGAACTCGGGCCCGAATAAACCCAGTTGGTTAGACCAAAACCTGATTCAATGTTCTCTTAACCCAAAATGACCCAACTCAATACAAATATGGCCTGAATCACCATTATTCAAATTAGATCCAAAACTGAAGGACACCCGAATCCCATCCTATTGCATAGAAACCTGATATTAAATCAACCCAAAGCTTACACATATGACCTATTTCCCACTTATAGAGTCAACCATTGACATACCCAAGCTATTCAAACTCCCTTGTTATGCCAAAAATCAGATGCGTTGCTTTGTAGCTTTTTAACCACAAAATCACACACAATATAATCATTCTTACACCATCACCTACTCTCTTACACTTAAATCAATCTAATATTCATGTGTGTAATTATCCACCCGCACCCTATTCCCTATCTGATTTTCAAACACCCTATGGCTAAATTAAAGGGTACTTCATAATCATTTACGCTACCAAAAAAATTGCTAGTGTTCAAGCCATATTCTCTCATATCTTTTTATTGCTATTGTTACCTCTTCTTGATATTGCTTCCAATCCTATTTTACCTTTTTCACTTCTGTTTTACTTACATTTTAAACTCCTAAATCTTATCTTTCATTCCCATGAGTTAGCCCTTGAACTTGCACAAGTTTCTTGCCCCCACTCCCTCCATTTTTGCTACTACTATTACATTTTTTGTAGTGAATTCGAGCTCCTTCCACCCTCTTTTATCTATCATTTTTTAGCTTTCCTCTCATAATTTCCATTATATTAACTTCTAACCACTTTTTTTAAGTTTAGGATGCTAAGTTCTTGTGAAATGTGGAAAATTCTAAGCACAATCTTGCCCACAACTTCCACCATTTTTTGAGTATAAGGGTGACTTATCCATCCTTTTTTCTTCCATTTTGTCTATGTAAATCGTTATTAAGCTTATTTATTTTTGTCATTGTAAAGGTGATCAAAGATTCTAAGGGTTTGTTAATTAGCTTGATTGGATTTCTATATTTGTTTGAAGATTTAGCTAGCTAGGTAATATGATATATTATTTATACGTAGGTTATGTGCTAGTTGTTACGCTTACTTATCCTTTACCTTGATAACAAGATTCTTCTTACAAATGCATGATCATATTCTTAGAAGGGTTGTATTCTTGTATGACATGTATTATCATGTTCTGTGTGAAAATTACCTTTCAAGCTCTGCTACAAATTTTGTGTATGTTGATATATTTTTCTCATGCTAAATTAACTTTATTAAGTATTTTTAATATGTGAATCATTATGTTTATAAGAGTTATTTTGTGTATCATAACATTCGGGGATGTTTGATATTTTTGGACCTTTAGAGGCTCTTGATGTTAAACACTTTAGAGTAAGTGTTGTTTAATTTAAATCATGTTATTGATGCCACAAAGTGTCCATTAGCATTGGTTTAAATATGGAGTAATTTGGCGAAGTTTTATTTTTTGGAATTTTTGCATATCTTATTGCATAAGGGAATTTTTGTCAATTTATTAGGAATTTATAAAAAAAATAATGGGTGGATTATTGTGTTTAGTAGGTCCTTTACTTAAAATTTTATATATAATATGATAGTAAATTGTGCAAATGGAGTTGTTATAAGTTGGTATCAGAGTATTTTGGTTTTGAATTTGGAAAATGAATTTCCTTAGCTTATCTAAATAGTTGTGCTGGCAAAATCTATGATTGAGCTTTAGTTTGGGGTTTATAAGAGTATTCTCTTTTAAATAGTGATTATATGAACCTATGTGTTTAATTTAATGTGTTTCATAGTGTAACATTTTCTTGGCATGACCTTAGTAATCTAGGGATCCATTGGCAACTAATCAACATCTCGATCAATTTATGTCGATCATAGGAGCCTAAATTAACTAACAAATTTGACAAGATGAGGCACTATAGTAGATGCCACTACCACCCTATTTTTTCATGCTATCACCTAAGCATTGGCTATGCAACACTAGTAACCACTAACCACCAATATTTGTAGGTCCCTTACCTAGGATACTAAGTGTGGTGGATATTAAAGATCCCCAAGAAAAGTCCATAGGCACTAGTGTGTAGTGGTGGTGGAATTTATCGTCCTACACTAATCCTCGCCATTGAGAATGACATTACATAAGATTACCCTTATGGATTATCCTATGGATGAGAGGTTATTTGTGCTTTGCATAATTTTCTATGACATATATGTTGTAATCCTCCGAATTTTTAAAAGCCTATATTTTAATAAATAAATTTTATTTGGGATAAATTAGCCTTTAAATTTATTTTAATTATTTTATGGATTTTTGAGCATATAAAATTTAATATAAATATTTAATAAATTAAAATAAATATTTTGTTATTTTATCATACTCTTATTATTTAAATAATTTTCCAAATCATTACTTTACTAAAATTATCTTTTTAAAACCCTTATATTTTTATTATATTAAATTAAATTATTAAATAAATTTATTACCCCAAAATATGGTATTTTATTATTTTATAAATTAAATCATTTTAGTTAAACCCATTTTCCTTTTCTTTTTCCTTTTTTTCTCTTTTCCCCCTCTTTTTCCTTTTCTTTCCTTTCCTTCTCTTCCTTATTTTTTCTTTTTCCCCCGACCTAGGCTGACCCATTGACCCAACTCCCCTTCCCCTATGCGGCCTAGCCTTCACGCGCCTCTCCTCTCCTCTCCTCTCCCGGCCGGTTCAACCTTTTCTTTTCTTTATTTTCTTTTCCCCTGGACCGCCGGTCCAACCCCTTCCACTTCATCTTCAACCTCCAGCACACACCTGCAGCCGAAATTCTCGCCGAAAAAAGGCTGCAACGACCACACCAACTACACTGGCCGTTCCTCCCCTCTCCTCCCTATTGACTCCCCTATCATTTCGACAAGACCGTCCCTCCCTTCTCCTGCACACCATCTCTCTCTCTCCTTGACAACTCACGGTCTGCACATGCAGACCTATGCCGGTCATTCTCACCGGACAGAAGCCCATAACCCTGCCCCCTACTCTGCCATGCATCCTTGTTGTTTTTCCCTTCCCGATTGGCCTATAAATAGCCCCAAAGGCTGCCATAATCGGGTTTGGAATTTGACAGCCCAAAAAACCAACCCGCAACCATCGCCTGTTCAGCTTGTTAATCCGCCATCGTCGGTTGCCTTTGCCGCCCACTCTGGCCACCAAAACGCTCCCTACACCGCCCTCTATACAACCCAGCCACCAGCCTTCCTTGCTTTGCCCTGCAAGAGCCACCCTGGCCGTGCGAAATTGCCTCCTCAAACAGCCTCATTCGACCCCACGCCGCCTTTCGTGTCACTGGTTGCCGCCGATTCAGCCGCCTGCAGCACCACCTCTACCCACCAAAACAACCAGAGAATCCTGCCCTACCACCCCACACCTCCATTTTCCCCTACTTCCCTCTCCCCTAGCCTCCACATCCACCTCTCCACTTCTTCCTTCCTCCATCGTCGCCGCCGGCACCACCACCTAGCCTAGGTTGTTCCCCAACTCTTTAATCCCTAAACCCCGTATATTAAATGTGTAAATGATTTTTAATATTATTAACTATTATTATTAGTGTTATTATGATTATTATTATAATTACTATTATTACTACCACTATTATTACTATTATGTCCTAACATTTATCCCGAAGAACTTCTAATTAAAGTTATTAATTAATACTAAAACCTTGTTGTGTTATTATTATTATTATTACTATTACTATTACTATTATTATTATTATTATTATTATTATTATTATTATTATTATTATTATTATTATTATTATTATCATCATGTTTATTACTCTAACTATGACTAACATCGTTATTATCTCTATTATTATTATTATTATTATTATTATTATTTTAGTATTCTTACTATTATTAGTATTATTACTATTATTATTATTATCATTATTGTTATTATTATTATTATCATGGTTATGGTGGTTATTGTTGTTGTTGTTGTTGTTTGTTGTTGTTGTTGTTGTTGTTGTTATTATTATCATGATTATGGTTGTTGTTGTTGTTATTATTATTATTATTATTATTATTATTATTATTATTATTATTATTATTATTATTATCATTATTATTATTATTATTATTATTACTAATACTACTATGAGTTCAATTATTATTATCATCATTGTTATCATTATAACCATTATTATTATTATTATTATTATTATTATTATTATTATTATTATTATTATTTATTATTATTATTATTATTATTATTATTAGTAGTAGTAGTAGTAGTAGTAGTAGTAGTAGTAGTAGTAGTAGTAGTAGTAATAGTAGTATTAATAATATTGTTATTAGTAATATTAAAACCCTTACTTTAATACTATGAATTTTACTAAGACTTACTTTGATTAGTGGTGATTCGTTTAACTATCTTGAGAATAATAATAACCCTACCTTTTATTTATAAACTACTATTATTAATATTAGTCTTAGTATTAGGTCATGATAGGGGTAAGATAGGAAAATTATGGTAATTCTGGTAGAGGGAGATTGACCCATAGTATTTCCCTCTTATAGGTGAATCGGGTCAAAACCCCCAGGAGGCGTAGGAGCGTGCTCCAAGCCTGGCGACATTTTAGGTAAGGGTGTAGCTATGGCCCATATGTGTTACGTGTTTTACTTGCCTTAGATGCCTTGTACGATTTATATGTTGTGTTCTATATGTTATTATCTTATATGTTTTTATATGTAGTGCAGCTTGAAACCGAGGTATGTTCTAGTGCTCTTGTCTGGTATATGCTAATATGGATATGCTGTAAGTATGATGTGATGTGATGTGGCCCTTAGGACATGCATGCTAGGTTAATTGATGAGGTGTTGTGGAATGGAGGCATGAAAGAGAAAAATGAGAAATTAAGATAACCAAGGGGAAGTAAGTTAGCTAACATAGGTAAGGATGACCTAGGTAATCTATGATCCATGAATGGAAGAGTAAAAGGGGAATTAAATAAAATGAAAGAGTGGGAGAAACTAAGGTTATATGGGAGGAACTAGGGTTTGCATGGAAATCTTAAGGTCTGGCATGGTAGAGATCAAGGGGTTTGCATGGGGAGGTTAAGGTCCACATGGGGGCGAACCTTACGTATAGAAAGTTACTTTGGGATGTGGGGAAGGCAATGGAAGGTCTGTTTGGGAGTCTGGAGGCTCGAGGTGAAAAATATTATGTAGGATAATATAAGGGTACCTAGGGACCGACTAGGGTTTGGGGAGGAAACCCTAATTTAAAAAAGTGGAAAAAAAAATAATAAAAATAAATGAGGAGGAGCGAGGTGTGAGGGGAGAGTTGAGTCTGTAGGTCATGACACGTGGGGCGTTAAAATAGTGTGGGTTGTGGGAGGTAGGAAAGGAAGGGCCACATAGGCCCATATTAGGGTTTTTGGTGAAAACCCTAGGGTAAGGTGGTGAGTAGACATTGGGGTATAAGGTGGTGGGCCCTGACCCACACACTTAGAAGTTGGGTTTCCGGTGTGAGAAAATGGGTTAAGGGAAGGATGTCGAGGTGAGTTAGGAGGTGCAGAAGTCTCAAGATATGGGACAGGCCCTCCTGGGAGGCTAAGTGCAGATATAGTTAGCCATGCATGCCAAGGGTGATATTCTTTCGAATAAGATATGTTAAGACACTAATCACTTACAGAGCAAGATGTTGAGCCAGACCCAAACTAGTCCACCGGCGAATAATAGTGGCTAGGGCCGGGGTGCCCTACATGACCGGTCCACCGACGAATAATAGTGGCAGGGTATGTTACCCTCGTGATCGTTCCAACCGGCTATAATAGTGGGGGATTCCGTACTCAACAAACTAATCATAATAATGATAAGACATGGGAAAGATATGATTAATAATAGTGTAACACCTTGTGAGTCGGGGCCAGACCGGTCCATGGGCAAATAATAGTGGCAGGGTAAGTTACCCTTGTGACCGGTCCACCGGCTAAAATAGTGGCAGGGCATGTACCCTCGTGACCATTCCACTGGCTATAATAGTGGGGTTCCCGCACTCACATGGATTGATAAAGACTATGATGTGAATCGACTATTTATCAGAGATCTAATGAATAAGTTATCTGGTTTATAGCAGGTATTGTTTATCTATGTTATTGCATGCTATCTACGTAATTATGCCATGTCTGCTATGTCATGTGTCTCTGTGTATGTTGGCCTTAGTGCGTCTATTACCTTACTCAGTACGTAGCGTACTGATCACCCGTTTCATGGGTGCTGCTCCCACGAGCAGAAGACTCGTATGAGTTTGTGCATGTAGGGGGCGATGTCTTCGATACCTACAATGCTTACGAGGTATCGGGCAGGATTGAAAGTTGAGCTTGGACCTAGCTTGGGGGTTGAGAGTGTCGTGGCCGCAGGTCATCTTCCGTTTTGTTTCCCTGTATTATTATATTTTGTTTTATTCTGCTGTATTATGTCCTCTGACATTTGGTACTTTAAAATTGTACTTTGGGTTGTACCCTTTTGATTTCCGCACTCTAATTCTGTATGACTTGTGTTTTGCTAATGACCAGTGTTTTATTAACGGTTTGTACTTGACGATCAATCTTGATTAGCCTTATCACTTAGTACCGGGATGGTAAGAGCGAACCGATCTGATACTAAATGTGGCGGTAATGCCCCCAAGTTTACAGTTTTATCTTTCGTTTTTATTAAACCCTTTTTAGTTAAACGAAATTTTTTAGTAGTAAATTTGGGGGTGTTACATATGTTATCCATGATCTTAAGTATTGTGTTTTCTAAGTATGTCACACGCCATATTTATGAGTCTCCTAGGCTTATTTGAATTTTTAAATAGAGGTTTTTGAAAAAAAAAAAACTATTCACTACTCTTTCTTTACCATTTCTTATATTTTAAACCCTAAAATGAGCATTTTAGCCTGCGAAATTTTATGAAACTTCATGGATACTAATATTATGGAATATTTAAGCTAAATATGAATTAAAAATGGGTTCTAAACATTTTTATAATTTTTTGAAAAAATTTGCTAATTTTATATATAATTAGTCCCCAAAACTCAACTTTCTCTAAACGAAACCTATCCTAAATATCTAAAAATAATTTGTATCTTCCTAAAATATATAAAATAAAGGTTCAAATTTATTTTTCTGATCATGAGGATTTCTTTCCAGGCTTGGTTTGTTCTCTCTCTCTCTCTCTCTCTTGATAATTTTCTATTATTATAAGCATAAAATTCCTTTAAATTGCTAAATATCTAAACTTTAAACAAAAATTCTTCCAACCTCTTTTCTTCTTCATAATTTCATGAATTTATCTCCCAAGAATAGACTCCTTCAACCTTAAGCCATTCTTCCAATGTTTGGCATTTGTTTTGATTTTTACTTTTTTATTCTTGAGTTTTAGCTCTTTATTGTTTTTCCTAAACAAGTAAGTGTTAAAAATTAAAAATATTAAGGGAAAACATTACTAAGCTCTTCCTTAATTGCAAAAATCATTCCAAGGAAGGGTAAGCCATTTTAGCCTTGATTCTTGCTTTTTATATATTTTGTGTTGTATTTTTGAAGTCTTTTGATGGTTTTTGTTAAGTTATGTGCAAGGTTTTTAAGTGGTTGGAAATAATTTATTTTGGGCTGATTTTTGCTCAATATTGGAGATAGGGAATTGCTAAACTAAATTATACTAAGAGTAAATAGGTTTTTATTTGTTAGAATACTTAAATATGATGTTGTTGATGATGATGACATTTTTGCCATATTTTGGGCAATTCAACCTTTAGCAAGATTCTGGGTTTTGGTGGTAGTATTTAATTTTTAATGATTCCAATGGATTAGTTAGGTTGTTTAGATGCAATTTCATACAATTAAAGTCTTGATTTGGTTTAGTATAATTAAAGGTATGATTAAATTAAGTTATAAGCATGAATAAAGGGTATTTTGGACATTTAACATCTAGGTTACGAGATTGGCTGTTCTTGTTGTTCATAATGTGTTTAATTAATAGTGTGCAAAGTTTGAGGAGTTGATTCCTCATATACTAAAAATTATACCATTTTTGGTGTTTTTAGAGATTAGGGGTATTTTGGTCTTTTTAATTGCAAATATAATTTTTATTTAAATTTTTTTTTTCTAACATACTAATTATTGATTAAATGTGCTAAGTGTTTAATTTCATAATTTTAGGAGTCATTTTACTATTTTATTCATAACTATTATATTAAGGGTATTTTATTCATAATTTTAGGAGTTAGTTATTTTTGCACCTAAAGGATTTAATTAGATATTTTATAGTCAATGGATGAACTTAACTATTGATGTGACTTTTAAAATAGTAAATTGATGGGAATAGTGAATTGACATGAATAGTGAAACCCGATAATAGTGAAAAAAATTGTTTTTAAATTTAAACTTCTTGGCATATTTCTATAAAATATCCGGTATATAAATAGTGTTTGATGAATAATATTTTTTTAAATATGGTATGTGGGCTTATTTTGGGGTGGTAATCATTAATATATTTAAAATTTTCTAAAAATTTAAGTGTAAGACTGAGTTTGGAATTTAGGCGAGTAACCTTTGGATGGCCTTCGATGTAGGGTTTTTAGTGGATGCACTCCCTATTTATATATGTGGTTGTGATACACTATTAGTGTGTAGTAAGTCCTCTTTCTACTCTTCAAGTAACTTATGGATCCTATAGGGAGTATTGATACTTAATGATGGAGTGTTCCTCAGTGGTTTTGGGATGCTTCTTTAGTTGTAGTGCTTTGGATTAATGTCTTAGTTGTTAGTGCTTCGACTTTAGTATTATTCTCTCTGAGATAAATGTGACTTGATGTATTGTGCGACAACCTGGTATAGATCAAAATAATCAGTGGACCACACATGTGTATGGATTAACTTATTTCAGTATTCAAGTTCATGTTCTAAGTGTTTGTGTGAGGTTAGGATTTGTGATGAATATTAATAAAAATTAATAAACACTGATGAATAGTAATAAATAGTATGAATAGTATGAACAATGATAAATAGTAGATTTTCATTAAGTATTCCATATTTTATGTATTAGCATGTTTTCTTGTATTCTTTCGCTTTAGCATTTTCTGTATGTCTTACATGAATGAATAGTATATTTAGTTTACTGAGTAAGTTTGTTGTGCTGATTCTATTTTTATTGCTTTCTTTTTTAGATGTTTTAGTGGAGACTGACGTCGATGAGGATGTCATTGATTTCTTAGAGTCTGCATGAGGGGTTAGGGTTAGAATAGGGATATCCGGTACACCTTGTTGGTGTTATATTTGTTATTCGGATATGGATATTTTTCTCCCCTTTTTTGATACCTCTCTCCATATCTCTTTTGTTAGGGATTCTATTCCTTTTTGAATCTCTATTGGATTTCTGTATATTTTTCTCCTCTCTCTCTCTCTCTCTCTCTCTCTCTCTCTCTCTATATATATATATATATATATATATATATATATATGTACATCTTTGTGTTTTAAAATTTTGTTGGTTTTGTATTTGAATGTTTTGTCTTGCATTTTATACAAAAAAAAAAGGTGAGGGATTTGGACTTGTATGAAATGTGGTAGTAACAACATGCATTTGAGCTAACGTCTGCATTTAAAAAATCATTCTAAAAATTGGGGTGTTACAAAAAGAAATTATGGTTGGTTGTGGGAGGAGGGAGAGAGGGTTGCAAGAATGGATGATTGACTATGTGTTAGTGTAATGAAGGCTGATTTAATGAGAAGGGAGAGTATCAATTTGAGAGAGGTAGATAACATTTTAGATAATAGTTTCTCAAGATAACTAATATTAAAAACCTTTATGTGTATATGTGTGGCTTATCCCTCATCCAAAAATCATTATCTAAAAGTCTATACAATAAAACCGTATATGAAAATCAATTTTTCATAATGGGTTCTACATAAAATAACTATCTAAACTTTTTTCACAAATAATGCATTAAAATATTGACTTTTATCATAAATTTTGTAATAACCGCTATGTCGTAAGTTGTTAAATTTAGGTTGCATGGCGATGCTCCTTCTTTCCACTTTTTCCTTCCCCCGTGAGCATGCCTTCTTCTTCTTCTTCTTTTCCTTTTTTTAATATCATTTATGCAACTATACATATATATATATAGAATTGGTTATCCATGTGAAACTAAAAGTATCCACTTCTAAATATTTTTAGAATATAAAATTTTGATGTTTATATTTTCCTATTTTTTGGTGTAAGCACTCTTAGGTAGGGTTGTTAACGAGAGTCAAGCCGAATCAAGTCTAGATAGGATTGGACTCGACTTGTTTAATAAATAAGCCTAAAAATAAAGCTTGACCTTAACTTGTTTATAAACGAGTCGAGTCGGACTTTTAACGAGCCGACTCGTGAGCTTTTATGATAAACGAGTCGAATTTACGAGATTTTGTACTATAAATGAGCTTAAATCTAAATTTATTATGTTTAAGCTTGACTCGTTTAATAATCGAGTCGAGTTCAAACCTAACTTTTAAACTTATTTAGTTAAATAAATAAGTCGAACCAAACTTTTAATGAACTAAATTTAAAAATCTTGCGAGTCGGCTTATTTTATTAAGAAATTACTTTTAGCAAATCAACCTCAAATTGCAAAGACTGCTCCGGTAAATATAACAAACTATTCCCTTCTTCTTTTTTCTCCATCCGCAAGCATATCCATTTCTTTGGAATGCCGAAATACCACATATATAATAACATCGTTAAAGCATTATAATATTATAATTAAAAAATAAATATAAAATATTTAATATTCAAAAATTAACCTTGTAACCCGAGGCCAAACCGCGTAAAGCTATATAAATGTATTTCAAATTTTCAATTGAGGCATCCGTATAGCAATAATTGTGGGTGCACACAGGGCGGCAGCATACACGCAGGAACATGTGGCCACGCATGCACGAGTGCCCTAATCGGTACAAATCACGTACGCATTTGCTGCCCCGTACGTACGCCACTGTTGCTGCACACGCCCCTAGCTAGCTAGCTACTTCTCTCGAACAACAACAAATGCATTGCCGCTAGGTCGTATACACTGGTGGTGAATGGTGTGATAAATAACTGATAACGTGCTCGGGCACACATCTTCCGTCCCTGTACGTTTCGGACAAGAGATGCTGTAGAAATCTTAAAAACGAAAAATCAGTAGGAGAGATACAGAGAGTTTTAGGTGATAACTTAAAAAAAAAATTATATAGAAAAAAATTTATTCTCGTCATTAAAATTTTAAAATTTTAAAAAAATTATTCTAAAATTTAAAAATATATTTTTTAATTTTTTAATTATATATGCATTAAATATTTTATTATTTTTTAATGAAGAATGTTAGTATATTTTTGAAACTACTTTTATTAATTTTTGTTACAAATAGAGCATATAATAAATCTAAGCAAAAAATACATATTTATTTTATATATATATATATATATATATGTATATATAAACTTAATCATTTTTTTCCTTTTTATTTTTACTTATTTATAAAATGACATTTACGCATTTTTTTTCTTCGTTTTCATATCAGCGTGCCCGTTTCCGTCCTCCTGCGACACCTGATAACGATATCTTGATGTAATTTTCCTCCGGGTAATTTGTACATCACAGGAAGCAGAGCAGCTTTGGTGGCAATGAGACAGAGAAAAAATATTATCTCTGTCTCACCGACTCACCGTCACAGTCGCACAGCCGCACATGAAATTATTTGTGTACCCACAGGCACTGATGCACCGAAACGGCATCTTGATTTTGTCTCCGTTCTAAAAACGTTTTTTTAAATTTTTTAGTGTCAAAGTTATATTAAAGTCATTCAATTAATTATTTTATTTCAAAAATTTTTTAATGATTAAATTTAATTAATATAGATAATAATTTTAATTTTTTTCTTCTAATTTTTATAGAGTTAATCCATTTTAATATATATATATATATATATATATATATAATACCTGTGTATACATAAAATTTTAAAATTTTAAAAATTAATATTTCCATATTTTTTTCCGCCTTAATTTTTCATCTTCGTCTTTGTGCATCGCTGCCCTCAGGCCACGGGAAGATCAAAATTCAAATACACATCACCCAACTTTCCGATACAGAATGAAAAGGGGGTGATTTAAACTTGTAAGCATGGAGCAGGAAACTAAGATCCCCTGGCCCTTGCAAAAGGGAAACGAATATCAAATACTGTAGGCTTACCCCCAGTCCCCACGCATGCCAGTTGATTTTTTCTCATTATTCATAGATATTAATAGTTAAGCACCTTCTGGCTTATTAGAGAGCACCTATTTTATTTTATTTTTAAATAATTTTTCTACAACACCTTTTCTCTTGATTGTCAAAGCTTTTTATTTAGATCAACGGTAGAACTATCTAAACAAATATAATTAGTTGCACAAAGGATCTTAAAATGTTTGGCATAAGTTGTTAACACTTTCATTAGTTTATTTTAACCTTTTTAAAAAATGGCCATATTTACTTAACATATGTTTGAAACTATTTATCATAGATAACTACTGATTTTAAAAACTTTTTAAGCTAAAAAATTTCTAAAATAAGTAATTGTCATATATAATTACTTTTTATTAGTAATTCCAAACAAGCTATAAAGTTTTAAATTTATTTTGAAGATGGATAAATACTATATGATGTGAGGTTAACTGGTAGAGTTAGTGGCAGAGGGAATGGGATTTTAGAAATAAGGCATAATTAATAAAAATGATTATTACTATAGTAACTATGGTATTAATATCTAAGTAGTGGTGCATTGTTAAAAGAAGGTAATTAATTTCACTATAATATAACTATATTATTTACCATTTTAAACTAATAATTTAATTTAATTTTTTAAAATAATAAATTAGATGAAGTAATATTATATTCCTTCTATTTCACGACAAATGGTCTATAATTTCTCAACATGCATATTAAATTATTTAAATTATATAATAAATAGTGTCCAAATTAACTACACCCTTAATTATTTAGACCTACATAAATAAGGCAGTTATGCAAAAAATAAAAAAAAAATTGTTAGGATAAAAACTTTTCAAAAAAAAAAGATAATTATTTTATTTTAAATAACTATTTTTTTTAAGTAGCTCTAAACAAGATGCAAAATATTTATTTTAAAACTTATCACTTTTAGCACTATCTCTCATTTATAATAAGTGTTATTTTAGCAACTTTACTTTTATACAAAATAAGTGTCCATTTGGGAGTTCAATGTAAAAAAGTAATAAATTTTCCTAATTTATCATTTTATTATCATTAAATGTTTCTCTATGGATTTTTATATTCTCCAAAACTTTTCATTAAACACTAAACAATTATTAGGGACATATTATTCACTTAAGATTAGTCCATAATTTTTGTGTATGAAGAGAAAATGATACTTATTTTGAATCAGGTATAGTACTATGAGATACATTAATAAAGTGAGAGAGAAAAATTAATGATAAATTTAGTAACATAATAATAAATTATTTATCAATTCTTATTATATCAGCTGTTTATAATTAAGATTGATCAGTTTAAGAATATATAATAAGCACATAAATTATTCATAAGGTAAAGTACTTCACTAAAAATAATTAGAAGATATATAGAGATGCATCAATCAACCCAAAATAAAATAAATATAATAAATGGAACTAAAATTATTTAATCAAGATATATTATGGCAACTAATATAATGAAGAGTTAATAATTATCCAAAATTCAGAATTAAATTACTTTATGTAAAAATGGCTAAAAATAATTATTAAGAAAATATTGGACCTTGTTGTGACCAAACTTAACAAGTTCATGAATATAATAAAAAAAATGATATATATACTTGAAATAAATATATTATTCTCATAGAATTAAAATTGGGATGACAATCTAAATAGTAAACTATCAAATTGCTAAATTCACCAATATGACCACCTCTTTTGGCTATTTGGATTTCAAAATAGGTAAGGACCAGCTAAGAATCAACTCGACCAATCAGAAATCAATGAATTAATCAAAAACTAATTTAGAATCAACATAGAATTAAGCATAGTTGATCTTTTAAATATTTTATTAAATTAGTATGTGCTACTGCTTCAACCATTTAAACCACTAGATGTAAACAAAAATAATCCAAATTTTAAAGTAGTTATCATCATCACCACCACCATCACTATCACCATCATCATCATCATCATCATCATCATCATCGGTGTGGAATATAATGGATGATTACTCTTTCATAATACAAGACCTTTTATCTTGTGTTTTCAGTAGAAATTCTCCTTCTAAACTAATGGAAATATCAAATACGAATGTTGGAATTCAAAGATATCTTGATATGTTGATGTTAATCTATTCCAAGATCAACTCAATTCAATAGATAAATCACCTAGTTTTCTCAAAAGAACAATATTCAATTATCAAGACGACTCTCACTTGAAGAAGAAGGAAAGGAGATTCAAAAATTCTCTCTTAATGTTGATTTTATGCCACTTTTTATTGTTGTTATGAATGTACAAGACAAACACACCCACACACATTCTCTCACACACACACGCATGCACATGCATGTAGTCCTAACTTACTCTTTATTAACCAAGCCCATCTAATCGACCTGATTAATAAAGACTAACTATTGTAAGACTATTTTAGACATATAATGGCTACAATTACAAGTTACAAACATTACAAAGTATACATAAACAAATCTATACAAAACCCTAAGTATGTAATACACAAAATAATCACATGTAATCAAGCTTTGTGTCTTGTAGTCTTATCTTCTATGCAACTTTGTAATCATTGTAATGCCATTGTCTTGTATACTAGATATCTTTGATGGATTGGTCTTGCATACATATGTGATACCTGCAAGAGTTAATAAAATATTAGAAGTTTTAGGATCTTCAATACTAATTGATACCATCTCTAAGTATGTTATCTCTTGATCTTCAATATTAGAAGAGTGAGATTGAGATACTCTTACATCATTCTCCCCTCGTCAAGAATATTTTATCCTCAAATTAACACAACTTTAGTAAGGAGACAAATCACCAATATTAAAAGTCCTAGAAACTCCCCCATAGTATTCAGGTAACTCCAATTCATAGGCATTATTTCTAAATTTTCTTAATATTTTAAATTGTCCATCGGCTCTTGGCAGAAGTTTGTTTTTTTCTTAAGTTTGGAAATCTTTCTTTTCTTAAGTGCAACTAAACCAAATCTCTTGGTGAAAATACTTTTTGAATTTGATTGCTTAAGTTTGATATTTAGAATTATATTTTTCAATGTTGTTATTAATTTGCTCATGAAGTATTTTAAATAATTCACCTCTTTTTATAGCATCATAATTATTAATATCACTTTTTTTAACGACAAAATATAAATAGGTAAATAAAGATTACCCCATAGACATCTTCAAATACACTTGAATGAGTTGGACTATAAGGAATCCTATTCTAAGCAAATTTAGCATGTGCAAGTTTTATATCCCAATCTTTAGTACTTTTATTGACTAATCCTCATAGTAAAGTTCCTAAGGTTCTATTACTTACTTTGGTTTGAACATCTGTTTGTGGATGATAAGATGTACTAAAAAAAACTTAGTACCTAACACATGCCAAAGTTTCTTTCAAAAGTAGCTCAAAAATGTCACATCTCTATCCGACACTATACTTTAGGAAATACCATATAACCTTACTATCTCTTTAAAATATAAACCTGGCACATGAGTTGTGTCATCTATTTTATTACAAGGTATGAACTGTGCCATTTTAGGTGACCTATCTACTACCACTAGAATAGAATCCTTTCCCTTTTGTTTCCTTGGCAAACTTAAGATAAATTTCATACTAACACTCTCCTATGGTTGACTAGGAATTGGTAAAGGAGTATACAAACCTTTATGGAAAAAACTTTTATTCTTTTGAAAAATCACACCTCTCCCAATAATATCTTGTACTAATTTTATCATTTGTGGGCATTAGAAATTTTCTTATAATATTTCTATGGTTTTATGAACACCAAAATGATTAGCTATACCCCCTCATGTACTTCCTTAACAAGTAAATTATGTACATTAGAATGATGTATACTCAACTTATTAAGTTTGAAAAGAAAGTCATCTTGTAGCACATAATTACCACAACTATAATCCTTTTTACATGCATTATAAATCTCAAAAAAAAAACTTCATCTTTTGCATATAATTCCTTTAACTTTTCAAAACTAAATAATTTAGCATCTAACATGACAAGTGTAATAGATCTCCTAGATAATGCATTTGCTTTCACATTTTCTTTACCATGAAAATGTTTGATAGAAAACACAAAGGATTGTAAGAAACAAACCCATTTTACATGCCTAATACTAATCTTCTTTTGCCTATGCAAATATTTTAAACTTTAATGATCCGAATGCAAAACAAATGGCTTAGGTCTCAAATAATGGCTCCATGTTTCTAAACTTCTTATGATGGTATAAACTCTTTATCATATATATAGAGTAATTCAATTTGGCGTCATTTAATTTTTTACTAAAGAATGCAATGAACTATTTTTCTTGTGAGAGTACACCTCCTATCCCTATTCCATTAGCATCACATATAACTTCAACTAATTTATCAAATTTAGGTAAAGATAATATCGGTGCATTACATAGCTTATCTTTCAACGTCTCAAAGGCTTTAGTTACATCCTCACTCTATTTGAATTTACCTTTCTTCATGAGTTGTGTTATTGGTGCAACAATAGTTGAGAATTCCTTAATGGATCTTCTATAAAAACTTGCTAACCCATGAAAACTTCTCACCTCATGAATATCTTTGGTGATTGGCCAATATTGAATAGCTTTAATATTTGTGTGATCCACTTTTATACATTCACTACTTACAATATATCCAAGGAAAATAATACTCAAATGCACAAAATCACAATTTTCCATTTTCCCATAGAGTTTGGCTTCCCTTAGCTTATCAAATAATCTCCTCAAATGAATAAGATGATCATGCTCATTTTTACTATAAACAAGTATATCATCTAAGTATACCATAATGAAACTTCTAATAAAATGTCTAAGAACTTCATTCATTAGTCTCATAAATGAACTAGGTGCATTACACAAATAAAAAGTCATCACAATCCATTCATAAAGACCATATTTTGTTTAAAATGTAGTCTTCTATTTATCCCGTTCTCTTATTCTCATTTGATGATATCTACTCCTCATATCAATTTTAGAGAATACTTACACTCCATACAATTCATATAACATGTCATATAATCTAGGAATAGAAAATCAATATTTGATAGTTATATTGTTTACAGATCTAGATTCAATACACACGCACCACATACCATCTTTTTTTGGAACAAATAATGCAGGTACACAACATATAGTCATGCTCTCTCTCACATATCCTTTTTCTATGAGCTATTGTATTTGTTTCTATAATTCCTTATCCTATTCCGGTATATTTATATCCAAGTCAATTAGGTAAATAAACACCAGGACTTAAGTTATAACATGCTCTATTCCTCTTTTAGGTGGTGGATTTTTTGTAGAAAATGTAGGGAGGGAGAAGGTCATTGGTGGTGGTGTGGTTGGTGACTGCAAAGTGATGCTAGGAGTGGTAGATAGAAGGGTGTTAAAGGTGGTGGTGGCTGGCAGAGGTAGAAGAGTGTTGGGTTGGTGATGGTGGCTACGGGTAGAGGTTGCGGTGGTGGTGATGCTGGAGGCTGTGAAGTGGTGGTTCCCTGGGCTAGTGTGTAACACCCCCAAAATTCACTACTGAAAAATTTCGTTTTATTTAAAACAAATAGCGGAAGCAAAATATAAAACAGTGAATTTCGGGGATATTACCGCCACACTTAGTACCAGACCGGTTCACTCATACCATTCCAGTACCAAGTGCTAAGGCTAAAGGAATGAGATACACTTTGCTAGATTTCCAAAACTTGTTTAAATCAGAGTAGCGCAATACACTTTACAAAATTAGAATCCACCAGTGGTGGTTACAAGAATAGGAAATACATTTAAACCATAAAGTAAAGGCAAAGGGAGAACCCTAAAAGTCCGGATAATCCTTACGCTCTTTCCCATTGCCCACTTGAATTGCACCTGAAAAGACCTGCAAGGAACACTGCCCATTGAATAGGCAGGGGCCCCACGAATGGAACCCTTCAGTACTATGGTACTGAGTAACCCTTTAAAGTCACACTTAGAAGCAGGCCTATAATTTCACACATGATACAAAACTACATATATATATAACAATATGTGTACATATAACATTCACATAATTTATAATCACATCAGATATTAATAGGTCGTTATGAACAATCGATACTTTCGGCCCTTAAGCCATGTCATAGTGCAAAATCAATACATTCCGGCCTTAAGCCATTATTCCATCATCATACAATCAATCTCATATTTTATATCCATGTGAGTGCGAGAACCCCACTATTATAGCTGGTGGATTGGTCACTTATAGGGCAGAACGCACCTAACCACTATTATATGCCGGTGGATCGGTCTCCAGGGCAAAACGCTCCTGGCCACTATTATTCATCGGTGGACCGGTCTGGCCCCGACTCACATGGTGTTCCACTATAAGTGATTAGTATTTTTCCATAACTTTATTCACATACATGACTGATTTTATTGAGCTCAGGACCCCCACTATTATTGCCGGTGGATCGGAATACATATATCAACATCATCCAGAGCAACATGCTCCTGGGCCACTATTGTAACCGGTGGATCGGTAATTAATATCATAATTCAACTGGGCTCGACTCATAATCTTTCACTTTCATAATTAGTATTTTTCCTTTCTTTAATCAACACAACAAATCTATTTATTTGCCTTGGATGGGAGATCAAGAACTCGGGACACAAAGGTACACCGGTCGTACCGGTGCATACAAGCTACTCAGTACCCTTCAATCAAGAACCCAAGGACACAAAGGTACCCTGGTCGTACTGGTGCATAAAGCTACTCAGTACCCTACCGACAAGGGCACCTAATCCATAAGTATGCATACCCCTAACTAGGTCCGTAGAGCTAGAAAGAGTAAGATATAAGGTCTAGCTGGGGCATAAAGGCACACCAGCAAATATCAGAATAATCGTGGACTAAACCACGTCTTTAGGGTAGTGACCCCTAAAGAGTCACCATTCTCGATCTCGAGGTCTTTCACTTAAAGTATTAGTGTCTTAATTAAGGTGATTACCAAAAGTACAATAATCAGATACTTATTCACTTTCAATCGTTCCGATATCATTAGTCATTTCTTATTCAGATGGTTATCCAAGATATCACGGAGAAATGATTAAGGCCATCACAATCTCATATAATTCTGGATTACGATTCATTCTCATGTTACTTACTAATTATCAAATAATCTTACCTTACTAATTAACGTTATTTGAGTCATATTATAACATTCAGCAATCCCAATGACATGTCAGGTACAAATTACTCATTTACCCCTTACTTATATAATAGCTAGGTCATCCCTTCCTTACTTGACAAATTACCATATTACCCTTTAGGTTGCTTATTTACCAAATTACCCTTTACTCGGTTTAGGTTACCAAGTTGTCTCCTACGCTTTTTAGATCACCATTCACCCTTCATAATTGTTATCCTTAACATATTTCCCCTTGGGTTGGTTAAATTACCAAATCGCCCTTCTTCTTTGTTATAATTACTAAATTGCCATTGTGTTGGATAAATTACCAAATTACCCTCCTTCATTATCAGGATTACTATTTTGCCCCTTAGGTTAAATAATTACCACTTTACCCTTTAATTGGTTAAATTACCAAATTGCCCCTTTAGTTGGATAAATTACCAAATTGCCCTTCTCCTTTATCATAATTACCATTTCACCCCTCTCAATTATTATAATTTCCATTTTACCCTTCTCAATTATTATAAATCCCAAAGTACCCTTCTTCATAATTACAATTATTAATTTACCCTTCTTCATAGTTGTAATTACCAATTTATCCTTCTCTGCATTAATAATTAATAATTTACCCTTCTCCATATTTATAATTATTAATTTACCCTTCTCCATATTTAGAATTATTAATTTACCCTTCTCCATTCATATAATTACTATATTGCCCTTCTCCATTATTAAAATTACCATAACGCCCTTTTATTGGTTAATTTACCAAATTACCTTTCTCTATTATCATAATTATCGAATTCCCCTTTTTAATCATAATTTAATTACCAATTTATCCTCCATTGTTATCATTATAACCAAGTTACCCCTTACTCCCAAGTGTGTCATAAATATCCTTTTAATTTACTAAATTACCATTCTACCCCTTACTTCCAAATCACCATAATATCCTTTTATTTACAAAATTACCACAATACCCTTGTACTTATAAAATTACCATATTACCCCTTTTACTTTACAAATTACTATTTTACCCTTTTACATCCAATTTACCATCTTTATCTTTCCTTACAAAATTACCATTTTGCCCTCCTTTTCCAAAATTACCATATTACCCCCTTTACTCCCAAAATTACCATAATATCCCTTACTTATAAAATTACCATTTCGCCAATCACTTATAAAATTACCATATTACCATTTACTTATAAAATTACTATTTTGCCCTTCTACCTCCAAAAATTACCATAATGCCCCTTTACTTGAAAAATTACCATCTTTTCCTTTACTCATAAAATTACCATAATACCCCTAACTTCCCTAATTACCACAATACCCCTTTTCACTTGTAAAATTACCATATTTCCCTTTTCCTTCAAAATTAACACTTTACCCCCTTTATTACCCCACTTTTATTAAATTAACATTTCCACATGAAATAATAATATTAACACTCCATTAACAATATCCAACTCCACCAACTATTATATTTTAACATAATACATATTAGCACCCACACATATTAGGACATAATCTAACGCAAGGAATATTACAAAAAGGCCCCTAGGGCTCACAATAATATTATTCATGCATAAATGGTCACAATAACATAAAATAACATAGATAAGTAGTTAACAATTTCATTAATCATCAAATTCTTCCCTTAGACCACATTTCCACACATATCACATAAAAGAGCATACTTTCCTTTTTATTAAAGAATACAAGCAAACATATAATTTATATTAACAACCATGTATCAACCATAATAGCATATTAAAATTCCTAATGTGTAAACATACGTTTATCATGCGTTTAAGTGGGGTTTAACGGTTACCTTAGATCCCGTAAAATCAAATCTTACCGGTATCCCGATTAAAGATTCAAGCTTTGATTAGAAAAATCAATATCTAAAAATAATATCAATATTTATTAGAATAAGAAAATCAAGATATAAGACTTTATAAATTTTGCTTAAGGAAATAATTAATTTAAATATTATCATACCTTAAAGTTTTTAATAAAAAGGCCAATAAATGTAGGAACTCATGTTGCATATGCAGCATGAGCTGCATGCAAAAATAAGAGGAGAAAAGGCTCGAAGAGGGGGTGATGGAAGGTAAAATGGTTATTTTCGGGTTGGGGTCTTTAGGCTAGAAAAGAAGATAGATGGGGGAGGTTTCAAGGTAAGGTAATGGTCCAGGAGTGAAGAGGGGGTGTAGGTGGATACTGGGGATGGGTTGTTGGCGGCTAAGGGCAGCGGATGCGGCGACGGCGAGGTGGTGAAGGTGGCTGCTGAAGTGGGTTGAGGCGAAAGGGCTGAGAAGGAAGGAAAAGAGGAGGGAAAAATGAAGGGGGTTCAGGGGCTAGTTTCGGGAATCTAAGGTATGGGGTGGTAGAGGAGGTTGCAGGGAGGATATAGGTGGTTTGGGTGGAGGTAGAGGCGGCCGGAAGGCGGCGATCTGCAGGGTTGCAGGGGGCTGTCGAGGGTGAAAAAACCGGGAGAAAAAGAAGAGGGGAGGAAGAGGGAGTTGCGGGGTGGCTTGGATGGTGTTGGGGTGGTGCAGGGCGGTAGTAAATGGTGGAAGAAGGCGGTTCAGGGGTCCAGTTCGGCGGTGTACACGGCGGAGGGTGGCGGTGGAGCAAAAACAGGGGAAAATGGGAGAGGAAGAAAATGAGGGAGAAGGGAGGATCGGGGGGTAAGGAGCTCAAAAGGACAGGGTAGCAAAAAGCCGAAGGGAAGAAGAAAAAGAAGGGCAGGGTAGAGGGATAGGTGGCTGATTGGGTGGCAGTGTTTAGGGTCGCAGGTGGTTGGTAGGGTGGGTGACAGAGGGGGGGTAGGGGTGGGAGGAGGAGAAGAGAAAAAAAACCAGAGTTGTGGATGGTTTGCAGGGCTGGACTGGTCAGAAAATAGGAAGGAAATGACGGGAGAGAAGGAGGGCAGGTGGTGGCAGCGATGGGTGCAGGCGGTGGCAGCGGGCATGGCGTCGAATGTGCAGGTGGTCAGGCTTGGAGGTCGAAGAAGAAAGAAGGGAGAGGGAGGGAGACCAGACCGGCGCATAAGGAAAAAAAAACGAACGGCCGGCCCGGTTCAGGGGAGAAGGGAAGGAAGGGAAAGGAGAGTGCTGGTGTGTGTAGGGCGAACGGGCCTGTGGCCCAAGCGGGGGGAGCGGGATAGGTTGGCCTGGCAGCCCAAATCTAGGAAAAAAAAGGAAAAGAAAAGGGAAAAAGAAGGAAAAATAGAAAATAGAGAAAAATAATTTAATTTAATTTAGAAAATAATAAAAAATAATATTTTGATAAATTATTTAATTTAATAATTTAATTCAATGTAATTCAATATATTGGCTCAAAAAGGATAATTTTAGTAAAATATTAGTTTGAAAAATTATTTAAATAAAAATAATATGATAAAATAACAAAATATTTTTTTTAATTTATTAAAAAATCCTATCCACATTTACATACTCAAAAATCCATAAAATAATTAAACTAAATAACTTTAAAAGCTAATTTATTTTGAATAAGAGCTATTTATTAAATTATAGATTTTATAAAATTTTGGGGGATTACATAGTGTGCAATAGATTGGAGGTGGTAGGGGGAGGGGATGTGTTGAAATTGCAGAATAGGAGGGGGATAAGGGACGATTGGGGGCTGGGAAGGCATTTATTGTTGCGCAAAATGCATACATACATAGGGGAGCAAGGTGTTACGAGCCACATCGAAAGGTTGGCATCGAGGTTCTACCGGTCCCAGAATAATCTAGAACATCCTTGTAATCTAGAGAAGTATGGATAAATGTATAAGGTTCTACACTCTCCTAGATTGTTCTAGAAGGTTCTAGAGGGAAATGTCTCTAGGTCCTTCTCTATTTATGTAGAGATGTATGGATAATTCTAGAAACCCTAAAGGAGACTCTAGAAAACCTAATGGACTATTCTAGAACCCCTAATGGGCTTATTAGGCCATTCTAGAGAAATCCATTAGGTCTGGATCTAGAATCTTCATGGGGGAGGTGAAGGGGTGGATCCTCTCCTATAAATAGGGGGGCGTAGAGGCATTTGGGATCATCCAACAAGAGTTGTATCTTCAGAGCTTCTCTCTCTAAATATAATCTTCCTTTCTCTTTCTAAAAGTTCTCTCTTGAGTTCTTGTGTGAAGGTTCGATGTGGTGGTGCGTCTCTAGCCTAAGTGTTGAATACACTTGAAGGAGGAAGGCTGACTTAGTCTCTCAATGAGTGAGAAAAGACCAAGGCCGCACGTAGCTAGACTTGGTGAAGAGTTGGTGCGTGACAAAGGGCTGTGAACGGGTGAGAGGGGAATAAATAAAAATAATAAAATAAAAATAAAAAAATCCCCAACCCACACTCTCAAAGGTTGGGGCAAGAAAAAAAAGTGAAGAACGTGCATACAAGGATAAGGGAAGGAGACAAAAAAGGGAAAAAAGGGAAAAAAAGAGAAAAAGGAAAGATAGTGGGTTTATATTAAAATGATCTAGGTTAGGGTATTATGGTAAATTAATTAAATAATAACACGGGATTTAAATTTAGGTTAGGAAAAATTTAAATAACCCAAAAAAAGGATTAGACTAAGCTTTAGGATCATAGAGTTAGGATAAAATGGCAAGAATAAATTTTTTAAGGTTAGAATTAGGTTATGATATTAATTACTTAGGATTAAGGGTAGCTAAAATTTTGGAGTATTATATGTAATAATTTCTACTTAGCTACCTTTACATTTCAATCAAATTTCATTTAAATATCAAAGGGTGACATTAGGAAACTATTTATTTTCATTATTTAAGTATCCAAATGAAACTAAAATAAAATGTGAAGATATCTAAGTGAGATTATTAAAATACATAATATCTATAAAATATTATGTGAAACACTAAGGTATGTACCTAAATAAAATTTATATGATAGTAACATCATTATTAATTATTGTTATAACAAATTTTATTATTATTAAAGATTTCATTATTAATTTTTTTTTCTATAAAAAGCTCAAAATGTGAGCATTTCTACTTGTTTATAAAAAGCTTAAAATATGAATATTTCATATATACTTAATGATTGAACTAATTATTAGAATAGAAATTGGTTGAGATATATATTATATTATTTTTAAATATTAAAATATCAAAAAATTATAAATGTGTTTTAACTATTTATCTATTATAAAATAAACATGTAGGACATAATATACTAAGGAAATATTCTTCTTAATTGTTTTTGTTGATCAGATATAATTTGAATTAAAAATTTCAGTGAGTTATTATTATAATTTTACTATTATTAATATCATAATTATTATTTGTCCTAATAATATTACTACTATTGTTATCATTAATATTTTTAATATTGTAATTGTATATATATATATATATATATATATATATATATATTATATATATTTCATTATCATCAAATATTAATTGATATAATATGTACCGTTCTAATAAACTCTAAGTCCTAAAAGTTGAGAAGAACAAGCTTTAAGCTAAATAGTTAAGAAACCTATATATATATTATATATATATATATATATATATATATATATATATATATATTATATTAACATTATTTAAAACACATCAATTTAAAAAATTAAAAAATTAGAATTTAGTTGGTTTAATTGTAATTAGGTAGTAATTATAATTAAAAATATGGAAGATTGTGTGTGTTAAAATTATTTAAAAACATCCATTTTAAAATTAAATAATTAGAATTTACATGGTTTAATTGGAATTAGGTAGCAATTATCATTAGAAATACAGAAATAGGTATATATATGGAAATTGGTCTAAATATAACATTTTACTAATTAAATAAAGGTAAATAATTAAAATTTAGATGTTCTAATTTTAAAGACAAAGATGAATAACCAAACAAAACCTATATAAAATGCACATATATTTTTTTTAATCATGTATGGATCTAATTAGTGAGAGATGCATTCTTTTCAATTAAAATGAAACTATAAAATTATCTTGATCAAATATTATTATATAATCTCATTTTAACATATTTCAACTAAATAATTATCTTTTTGAAAAATATATGTTAGAACTGCTTACCTCCCTTTTTATTATAACATACGGCTTCAAGAGTGATAATTTTATAATAAAATTTAAGTTTTATATTGAAGTTTATATTTTTATTTTCTTTTACTTTATTTTAGTGATATCAAAGTGATATCAAAGTGGGTATATTAGTATATTTTATAATGAAAACAAGTGATATCAAAGTGGGTATATTAGTATATTACTATATGTTTCCTTTTTATTATAACATACGGCTTCAAGAGTGATAATTTTATAATAAAATTTAAGTTTTATATTGAAGTTTATATTTTTATTTTCTTTTACTTTATTTTTCAATAAATTTATTTTGCCAGTGTATTTAATTAGAAAAATTATCGGTATTTAAACATGCACGTGATTTCAACAAGTGAAATTGTTTAACAAAAAGTTTTAAATATACCAATAAAATGCTTATTAGATAGCGCTAGCTCTTCTTGTAAAAGTTTCAATTGTAGGAGGATATTTTCTAAATATTATACTAAATTTAGTGCTGCAACAATCTAAAAAGTGTTAAATACAATTGCAGCGTACGTGCACTCTGTGTACATGTGAGGGGAACTTTAGGCAGCGTGGCCAGCGTATCGTACATACAATTGCAGGGGAAGTGATGGTAAATTGGTAACAGGAAGGACCGGGGGGCATATGCTTGTCGCGTAATATCGAATCGGATCCCCACTTAATCAGCAGGTTCTATTTATATCCAAACACCTGTGTACGAAATTTTTTGTTCTTAAAATATATATATATATATTTTTTATTTTTTCATCTCGATATTTTAAAAATTTACACAAATATAATTTTAAAATTTTTCTCTGTCACTGTTTTTCAATTTCGCTAACAGTGCAATACCGTATCCATGTTGTCTATACTAACCCGACTATTACCCAAACATTGTTTAGGATCATAATTGATCGGATTATTTCTATTTGTTACCAAAATTTAAAGAGAATTTATATTTATAGTCGAATAAAAATAATATTTTTTATATTTATACTTATTTATGTATATCTATTGAAAAATGTTATTCGATTTAGATTTAAAATAAAAATTATCGAATATTAAAACTATATAATTAGATCATTAGAATTTAATTATATTTTTATTTTTAAATTTAAAAAATATATTAAAAAAGAATAAAAATATTATTTATATCAAATAAATAAATACAAGTACCTATAAATACAAATATTAGAATCTTTTATTTATATTTATATCAAAATCTAACAAATACATTTTAATTTTTTATATTTATATCTATATTTACTTATTTATATTTATTTATATATCGAACCTATAAAATTTATAAAACCAATCCGTTTATTGTTTAGAGATGATTCTATGACAAGATAGCCTCCCAGAGCGCCAAAACCAAACATTTGAAAAAAGTTAAAATTAGCACGTCACATCCAATCACTCTGTTCATGAGTCCAAAATACGTACCCTTCATGTTTTCTGAGGTACCGCTCAATAATTGACAAATGATGCATGCGTCGGAGGCACATGCATGGTCGTGTAAGGCTGTAACTGTAAGCATAGGACACCAGGTGTTGTACGGCTACCGGCAAATGAAAATAATACAGAATGTTATTTATATATATATATATTTAAAAATCAAGTATAATTATATATATATTTTTATTAATAAAAATTTATAAAGTCATTTGGACGAAAAAAATTACCACGCGAATATTAAGGTGAAGCACCACCTCCACCTTAAGGGTTTAGCAGTACTTGTCTAATGAGAAGACATCGGGACAATCTAAAATTCTCTTACCACAACAGTTATCCCTTAAAAAAAATATGTAATCAACTACCGGACTTTTCAGGCCAAAACGAACAAGCATATGTATGCTGGGCTCCAGGATCGGACCTACAGAAACAAAAAAGGCCTAACTACCTCCATGGATGCTCAGGGCCGGCGGATCCCGAGGATTGAAAAACGAGGCGAAATATGCCAAAATCAGGTGAAGACGCTGTCGCATTTGGTCGTCAGCCTCTCAATCCATCATCTGTTGCTGGAGTTTTTCGATGGGTGAGGTGGGGGACGTACAGGTCGTTGCTTTCCAATCATCGTCGGACATGGATGTACAGGTTGCGGCTGTTTTGTTCGACGAGGAAGAAGACGGTGTGCTTGGCAATGATAACGGCAACTTCAGTGTCCTTCTTCTTCGAGTGCCGATCTTCTATTTCTTTTTCTTTTTAATGATAATGTTATTATAAAGTAAAAGGTTAGGGTTAGTAATTTGTAATTTGGGTTTAGCCCAATTATTATACCGTAACACTCCCAAATTTACTACTGAAAAATTTCGTTAAATTTTAAAGAAGTTTAGCGGAAGCAAGCAAATAAAACTATAAATTCGGGGGTATTACCGCCACACTTAGTACCAGATCGATTCACAACTATCGATCCAATACTAAGTGCTAAGGCTAAAATAATAGAACCAAAACAAATCATTAGTAAGGCATAAGTGATAAAGAAATCAGAGTACGCGAAAGTCAAGAGTTACGTTCGGAAGTACAATTTAAAATTCCAAATGTTAAAGGAATTAAAATGACGGAAGGATAAGGTACGATAAAATCCTTGGAAATTTAAATACAACACTTGTAACTTCCAAAGATGAATACAATTAAACAAAACAAATCCCGAAGGATAAATATCCGGACCGCCTACTCACTCAAGTCAAGCCTTCCACCCCAATTTAGTAACCGATCAAAACCTGCATCAAATGTCTGCTCCCCACCGTCGGTGGATCATCACAGGACCCATTCAACCAGTGTAGTATCAGTACGGGTCCAATATTGAGTAAGTCCCACTACCCTATCTTATGGGAGAGACGTAACTATAGCATCGAGCTCATATTATGATACAATACATTGATATAATATCATACGTACTCACAACCCACAGCATGAATCTAGCCATACACCTATAGTAACATATGAGACATATGTAACATCCCATTTAAACATATAAGCATGGTATATCCGAAATATAAAGTGGCTCATGCGCCTCTAGTAGGAATAATCCCATATTATTGGAAACTCAATGTGTGACATACTCACATAAGCAGCATGTAGTAATACAGATAATAAAAGCTGACCGTAGTCCAATTAGACTTATTTCCTTTGAGTCTTTATTAAAAGTAGTCATTTCACACCACAATCTTTATTAATCCACGTGAGTGCGGGAACCCCACTATTATAGCCGATGGACCGGAATATATAAACTCAGGGCAGAACGCTCCTGACCACTATTATTTGCCGGTGGACCGGTCTCCAGGGCAGAACGCTCCTGGCCACTATTATTTGCCGGTGGACTGGTCTGGCCCCGACTCGCATGGTGTTTCACTGTAAGTATTTAGTATCTTTTCCACGTCTTATAAGTTTTACGTTTGGTTTGCTGGGCACGGAAACCCCCACTATTATAGCCGGTGGACCGGAAATCATACAGGACAAAACGCTCCTGACCACTATTGTTCGCTGGTGGCACGGTCTCCAGGGCACCCCGGCTCCTGGCCACTATTATTCGCCGGTGGACCGGTCTGGGCCCAACTCAGCATCTTCCTCTTTAAGTGATTAGTATCTTAACGTATCTTATTTGAAAGTGTTTTACCCTTGATATGCATGGCTGACTATATCCACACTTATCCTCCCAGGAGGGCCCCGTCCCATATCTTGGAACTCGTGCACCCCTTATCACACCTTGATATCCATTTCCCCTCTATACTTACACATAATAAAAACCAACTCCTAGAGTATGAATTAAGGCACAACACCTCGTGACATCGGACTCCACCCGCCATTAGCCTCTAGGGTTTCCCTTGAAACCCTAATTGGACCTATGTGGTCCAACCTCCTCTTACTTCACTACCATTAATTCATCTATCCTCAACACCTCATCTCATTCAGGTCCAATCCCCAAATCATATCGCTTTACCCATCGATTCTACCTGTGACCCTAAAACTCTAGTTGGCCACGTCAACTCTAGTACCTTTCTTTTCCACAAGTAACCTCTCCTTTTCACCCAATATTTCTTCTCCCTCAAAACTCCCATAATCATCCTTATAACATAAACTCTCACTCTCAACCCGCACCTCACTCACCCTTAATCATTTTTCTTTTGCCTTTTTCAGATTACTAATTCTTCCCAAAACCCTAATCGGGTCCCTTATATGACCCTACGTACTATATTTCACCTCGAGTCTCCAGACTCCCAAACAGACCTTCCACTATCTTCCTCACGTCCCACAGTAACTTTTCATACGTAAGGTTCGCCCCCATGCGGACCTTAACCTTCCCATGCAAACCCTATCATTTCCACCATGCCAACTCTATCATTTCCACGCAAACCCTAGTTTCCCCCATGCAACCTTATTTTATTCCCACTCTTCTATTTATTTGATTCCCCCCTTTTCCTCATCATTTCACAAATTATGAATTCCTTAGGTCGTCTATACCTATGTTAACCGACGTACTTCCCTTTGGTTATCTTAATTGCTTATTTTTCTTTTTCAAGTCCCCACTTCACAACACTTCCTCACATAACCTAGCATGCATGCCGTAGGGGTCACATCACATCACATCATATTTGTACCATACCATATTAGTACACACAGACGAGAGCACGAGAACGTACCTCGGTTCCATGCTGCGCTACATAAATACACAGATAACATACAGGTTATAGCATACAACCGCACAAAGCATACAAGACAGGTAAAACATACAATACACATAGGTGGCCTTAGTTACGTCCTTACCTAAATCGGCGCCGGGCTTGGAGCACACTCCTACGCCTCCTGGGGGCTTTGACTCGGTTCACCTATAAGAGGGAAATGCTAAGGGTCAATCTCCCTCTACCCGAATTACCATAATTTTCCTACCTTACCCCTATCATGGCCTAATACTAAGGCTAATATTAATAATAGAGGTTTATAAATAAAGGGTAGGGTTATTACTATTCTCACGATAGTTTGAACGGATTATTACTAATTAAAGTAGGTTTTAGCAAAAATCCAGAGTATTAATGTAATACCCCAAATTGAGTGGAGTGCTATAAGGATTGATATGGCTACTTATATCAACATGGTATACCATCCTTTTGGTGATTTTGTCCTAAGAACTCCACAGTTAAGCGTGCTGGCCGTGGAGTAATTTTAGGATGGGTGACCTCCTGGGAAGTTTCGGAAATTTTCTGAAAATTTCTCGGGAAGTGCGTGAGTGAGGACAAAGCGTGCTAAAAGGACTCGTGTTGATCTGTGGGGCCAGCCGATCAATCCGAAAGCGCTCCAAGGTAGCCCCCGTGTGGTCGTGTCGACTCGGAGTGTTACAAATGGTATCAGAGCAAAACCGCGACCGTGAGCTGAACTTGGATGAGCCAGTTAGCCACCTAGCGGGACGATTCTTGGATGAACTGTATTGAGAGTCATTGGTTGAGGCACAACGAGGACATTGCGTTTTTGAGTGGGGGTGAATGTAATACCCAAATTGAGTGGAGTGCTATAAGGATTGATATGGCTACTTATATCAATATGGTATACCATCCTTTTGGTGATTCTGTCCTAAGAACTCCACAGTTAAGCGTGCTGGCCGTGGAGTAATTTTAGGATGGGTGACCTCCTGGGAAGTTTCGGAAATTTTCTGAAAATTTCTCGGGAAGTGCGTGAGTGAGGACAAAGCGTGCTAAAAGGACTCGTGTTGATCTGTGGGGCCAGCCGATCAATCCGAAAGCGCTCCAAGGTAGCCCCCGTGTGGTCGTGTCGACTCGGGGTGTTACAAATGGTATCAAAGCAAAACCGCGACCGTGAGCTGAACTTGGATGAGCCAGTTAGCCACCTAGCGGGACGATTCTTGGGATGAACTGTATTGAGACAGTCATTGGTTGAGGCTCAACGAGGACGTTGCGTTCTTTGAGTGGGGGTGAATGTAATACCCCAAATTGAGTGGAGTGCTATAAGGATTGATATGGCTACTTATATCAATATGGTATACCATCCTTTTGGTGATTCTGTCCTAAGAACTCCACAGTTAAGCGTGCTGGCCGTGGAGTAATTTTAGAATGGGTGACCTCCTGGGAAGTTTCGGAAATTTTCTGAAAATTTCTCGGGAAGTGCGTGAGTGAGGACAAAGCGTGCTAAAAGGACTCGTGTTGATCTGTGGGGCCAGCCGATCAATCCGAAAGCGCTCCAAGGTAGCCCCCGTGTGATCGTGTCGACTCGGGGTGTTACAATTAAGGTGAGGGTTTCAATATTATTAATAATAATTACTAATAATACTAACAATAATAAGAATACTACTAATAATATTAGTACTCATAATAAGAATAATAATGGCTATAATGATAATAATGATGATAATAATAATTGAAATCGTAGTAGCATTAGTGATAGTAATATTACCGATAATAATAAAATACTAACACAACCATAATCATTCTGATGATAATATCAATAATAACGATAATAATAATAATAATAATAATAGTAGAAGTAGTAATAGTAATGAAAATAATAATAATAATAATAATAATAATAATAATAATAATAATACAATTGATAGTAAGAATACTAGAAATAATACTAATAGAAATAATAATAATAGTTAGAAAGATAAACATAATTATGACATTAGTATTAACCATAGTAGTAATAATAGTAATGATAGCGATAATGATAGTAACAATAATAACGATAATAACAATTACAATAATAATAATATAAAAATACAATAGTTGTGGCAATACTAAGCATAACAAAATACTAAGGTAATAATATTAAGTTATAATGTTAAGGATAATAACGATGGTAATAATCGATAAAATAATAAATTCATTAAATACAACAACAACAACAACAAAAATAATAACAAGATAATGATAATGATAATGATAATGATAATAATAATAATAATAATAATAATAATAATAATAATAATAACAACAAAGATAATAACAACATCAGTCATAGTTAGAGTAATAAACATGGGAATAATAATAATAATAATAATAATAATAATAATAATAATGACAATAATAGTAATAATAATAGTAATACTAATAATAATAATATTAATAATAATAACACTAATAGTAGTAATAATAATAATAATAAGAATAATAAGAATAGTAATAATAGTGATAATAATAATAATAATAATAATAATAATAATAATAATAATAAAAATAATAATAGTAATAAATGACAATAATAATTATAATAACAATAATAATAATAAGAGTAATAATAATAACGATAATAATAATAATAGTAATCATAATAGTAACGATAATAGTAGTGCTAATAATAATAAGGATAATAATAGTAATACTAGCAATATTAACAATAATAATAACAACAACAACAACAACAACAACAACAACAACAACAACAACAACAACAACAACAACAACAACAACAACAATAATAATAATAATGGTAGTATTAATAGTAATTATAGTGATAGTATTAATAATAATTAGGTTAATGATAATTATAATAACATTAACAATAATAGTTAATAATAATATTAAAATTTATTAACCACTTCTATTATTCCGTCTAGGGTTTTAGGGAGTTGGACCACCTGGCTGGGGGAGTGGCACCGGCGGCGGCGGAGGAGGAAGAAGAATTTTGGGAAAGGTGGCTATGGAGGCTAAGGGAGGAGAAACTAGGGGAAAGTGGAAGTGTAGGGTGGTAGAGCAGGAAGTCCTGGTGGTTTTGGGGGGGGTGAAGGTGCTGCAAGTGGCGGTACACGGTGGCGCGCAGGTGGCGCAGGTGGAAGGAGTCGATTAGAGAGGTTTGCACTAGTGCGGCAGAGAAGTGGCAGGGGGTTGGAGTGGAGGGTGGGGTGATGTGTTGGGGGGGGAAGTGGGGGTGGCGTGAAGGAAGTGGTGGGTGGGTTGGGGTGGCGGTGTGTGGGGTGGCGTGTGCGGGGGTGTGTGCGGCGGGCGTCTGGCGGGTGGGCGGGTGTGTTGGGTGGGGTGGTTGTGCGGTTTGGTGGGTGGCGGCAGCGGAGATAAGGGGGTTGGTTGTGCAGTGCGGGAAGAGGAGGCGTGAGGAAAGGGTGGCTGAAGGTGGGGCGGGTGCTTGGAACTTTCTCTGGGTTCCAGATTTGCGAACTCGATTAAGGCGGTGGTGAGGGCTATTTATAGGCCAAATTGAATAGAAAACGACAAGCTTCGAGGGGGAGGTTAGGGGTTAGGGTTAGTGTAGGTCTTCCGGCGTAGTTGGCCGGCGTATGGTCTGAAAATTTTCAGACCATGATTGTCTGGGAAAAGGGGGGATTTTCGTGCGGGAGAAGGGATGTGCGGAGCTGGAGCTGTCGTTGCAGGCTTTTCTTGCTCCGGCGGAGTTTCGTGTTGCAGGCGGCGAAAGACGACGTCGCGAGGAAGAAGAAGAAGAAGAAAGAGGGGGGGGGCTGGACCGGCGGTCCAAGGGAAAGGAAAAAGGGAAGGGGGAACCGGCCGGGCGGTGGCGGTTATTTCCACCATTAATGAAACACGACATTTTGGGCAAAACGCGGCGTCCGCGTCGGTCTGGCAACTGTTAATTTTTTTTTCTTATCGCGACACTGCGTTTCAGCGACTTTAGCGTCGAAACGCGGTGTTTTGTCTCACGGGCGGCTGGGTCGCTGGGCCGCGGGCGAGAAGAAGGAGGGAGGGTGGCGTTGGGCCGGTCGAGGCCCAACTTCGGCGAGGAGGGTAGGAAAAAGGAAAAAGAAGGAAAAGAAAAAGGAAAAAAGGAAAAGGAAGGCTTTATTTAGGGTTTTGGATTTTGCATAAATTATTTAGAATATTTTTGGGCTATTTAGAATATTAATATTTATAAAATATTAAATAAATTCCTTTTTTTTCTTAGTTTAGACTATTTTAGATAAATTTCCTTAACCTCCATACTAATTAGGAAAAATATCCAAATTTTCTTCCAATTAAATTATTTATAAAGTGTATATTAATTTAAGCTATTTTACCCTTCTTATTTTAAATAAAATAATTTACTTAATTAATTTATAAAATAAAACCCTTAATTATCTTAAAATACCAAAAGTCCTCCTACTTAGAACACTTATAAATTCCTTCTTGATTTATCCTAACTAATTCCCCTTTTTTCCAATAAAAGTAGTTTATCTTAAATAAATTTTCTAATAATTCCCTATTCGGCCATGATTTCCTAATTTAGGGTTTTGGGGCATTTCATATACCCTTTAAGATAATAAATTACTTAGTTAGGACTGTTAAAATTGAGTTAGCAAAAGTTGGAATTTAAATTAGAGTAAAATTTAAATTTTTTTGATTAGATAGATCCTAAATATTATCTTATTGTTGCATAAACTTATAACTGTAATTGTCGGGCCCACCTACACGATGTAGATATACTAAAAAGTAGCTAAAAATGAATTAGGTTCTCTTGTATCACTTGTATCAAAAGGCGAAATTCCTCGCCTCCGGGGCTCCCAACCTGCCGGCCCAACAATTTGATTGAGGGGGGTAAATCACAGTGACTCAGCGACCAAGCATACGGTGGTCCCGTCCATGGTGTCCACAAGGAGACACCCCCACAAAGGAGGGTTGAAACTCCTACACTGCAGCTGCCACGATTCGAACCTTGAACCATTGTATCAATCTTCCGTACCTCAGCCAACTGAGCTACGCCCGTGCGGGCAGGTTCTCGCCTCTACCGTTCTTTGTCGGCTGTGAAGTCAAAACCATTAAATAGTTTGCGATCCTTATCCAACCATGAAGGCATGCGGTTGGTACACGTTGAATCACACGGCTGAGCTGAGTAGACAGGAACGCTGTTCCGGTTGTGCACCTGACGCTCTCCGGTGTCTATTTCTTAACCTTTAAGCAATAAGCATAGCAGGCCTTATCGTCATAGACATAGTAGTTATTCTACACCCAACTACCTCGACGTCGTGTGAAAGTTTTTTTTTCCTTATCGACCACATAACTGAAGTGGTAAGTGGACTGTTCGTATGTTGCATATATCTATATCTAGCACCGCGTACGCAACACATGCAATATGAGTTTTGGCACAACTGCTCTATATGTTTGTACCCAATAGGATATTCCCTAAAAAGGAATCATGTATATATATATATCCTTGCATGACATGACAAATCTTTTAGATCATCCCACTCTCCTATATGGAATCAAATCCATTAGAAATGAAATCTATAAAAAAGAAATTTCTTTCTAATTCTAAAAAATTAGAAAAGTACATATTTAATTATTTTTTTAATGATATAATTAGTTTCATTTCTTATTTTCTTTTATATACTAAACAAGATAATTAGGAAAAAAAAAAGATATAATTCTATACACCCATTCCAAATGAGCTTTAGATTTGCATAAGCGTGACTGAAGGGTTCGTAGGGCTAACGAGCAGGACCACAGCGTATGATACCATCAATGCCCACGCCACGCGCCAATCAGAGGGAACCAAAAGCAGTAGTTCGTCCGCAGTTCGGTATCTTTAGATTTCGTTAATTACCTCTTGGATCTGGCTAATACTCATAACCTCTTCACTTTCTTGACTAAAAGTCTCTACAACAAAGAGGCCAATAGGCTTAATTGAGCTTTGTTGAGTAGCTCGGAAAGTCCACAAAAGACCTCACTCGCCAAAAAATAAAAAAAATAAAAAAATGAAGCCGGCTCAAGGAAAGATGCAAGAGTGGAGGGCCGAATTACACTCATTTTAAACGAAAACAACAGTTCGGCCCATTGCGTCGATGACTTTTGGATTGGCTGCGGTGGGATATAGGTTTGATCACACTGTAATTTATTGTTATATTCGGCCAATATAGTATAATGGTTGCTACTCTTAGAGTAGCTTAGCCATTTTTTTTGGCTACCCCATCAATTTTATCTTTATTAATTTACCATCTTAGTTTTATTTATTTATTTATTTATCTTATCTAAATTAATGAATGATTTTTTATTTAGTAGTTGTTATTCTTGAATCATATTTAGGTTTTTTATTATTATTCTATATATATATATATATTTAAAATTAAATTTTATTTCCATTTTATGGTTTTTTGTTATTGTTCTCATTATTACATATTAACACTAATTAATTTGCATTGATTGAGATTTGATTATCTATATATGCTATTAAATACATTGATTAAAGGCTATTACTTAATTTATAGTAAGATCTTGAAATTTATCAGTTAAATTAATATTATTCATTAATTATAATTTGAAAAAAATCTATTTACTTAAAAAAAATCATTTATTATTGATCTATTATTTTCTTATAATTTCTAATTAACTAATTTAACTAATAAGTAAAATTTCTAAAATGCCCCCATAACAACTATTTCTTACCATCTATTTTTCAACAACTCTTTCTCCAAGGACATTTTTTTTTTATAAAAAAGGGTAATGGTCTTCTAGTTTCCTCATAAACCCACTCATTGCTCATTCTCATTGTTTCTAAACACAACAAACAACTATGTCTCTCTTTTCAAATTCGTCAAGGCCACCGATGATTGTTGCTAATAAAGTTGCAAAACTTAACACTTCATGTAGTGATGGTAACCCTATTTGGCATGTATTATAAATGTTGGACATACCAATACTTTCAATGGGCCGGCTACACCAGCATATGCAACAAGATTAGAAGCAATAGCAGCATCAACAAGTACACTAAATTGAAGGTCCCAATATCAATTAGACACATATGCTAAAGCTATCACACAATTGCTTGAATAGTTGAAGAGGGAGGTGTGGAAACTCAAATGAGAAGTGAAAGAACTAAAGTATGGCATTCCTTGGGTCTTAGAGTGGGTGTCCTTATACTAATATTCATTTTCATTCTTGAACTAAGAATGAAATCTTTTTACGGCATGAGACAATGGATAAACCATTAATGATTTTAAATAAAAGATATCTTCAATTGATGAAACGACAATAATGAAAGCAATACATGACTTCAAAATATGAAAGGAAAAAAAAATATCACAATTAAAAGGGCGAGAACACAACAATGATACACGAAGCACACCCTCAATATCTGAAAATACAACAATAATAAAAGAGAGAATTATTCAAACACCATTATACTAGTTGCTGAAAAGCATCATAATATTTTGAATCAAATCATGCAAAAGGCAACCGTGTAGTTCCATATCTCAAATGATGAACCTTCTTCAGAGATACTTCTGATGCTCTGGAATACACTCATTAAAATGTTTTCATGTGGAGCTACTATAATGTTAGATTGATCTTAGTTGGAACAATTTAGAACACATCTATGTGCATCTCGTTCATCCTTGACGATCATATTCTTTAATATTATAAAAGCCATCATAAATTTCCCAAAAGTGGCTACCACCCATGTAAGTATTAGGGCAAATGTTGCCCATGAACATATTCATCACATGTATCGACATATATTCTATAAGAAAATAATATAATAGTAGTACAATTTTATAGTGGTGATAAGCTAGGTCTCCCACATGCTTCAAATCATTCTTAAAAATATGGAGTATGACCATCAAGAGATTCCACTACCTATGTAGTCCCCGACCCCACACTAGGGTCACAAGTGGTTACTTGAGAGTACTTTTGGGATTAATAATTAATCCTATAGATCAACACAAGTTTTTTTTACACATCTCCTTTTTTTTTTTTTTTCTGTGAACGCACATATATCATACAAATTTTTCAGAAGGTCACCCATGCTTAAATTATTCTAAGTCAAGTACGTTTAATTGTGGAGTTCTTTAATGGCATATTTTTCAAAAGAAAAATATGATAAGGCATATTTGTCTTAGAAACCCTGATTTTACAGGTCTAACATAACTTCTCCTATGCTGAAGAATGTCCATCTCATTCTTCTAATGTTTAAGGGAATGAATTAGCATATTTGGAGATAGTACCAATTGTTCTTCAAAATCTTGAACACCTTAATAACAACCCTAAAAATATTTCATTAAGTGATTATTGTAGGTATTATATATGTTTGCAAGAATAAACTTTACCAATGATATCTAATGTGCAAGACATTGATAATGCAATTGTTACAAAGTTGTATGGAATATAAATATACAAGACATGAAGCTTGATTATTTGATTATTCCATGTATTATCATGATTAGGTTTTATGTAGCTTTGATATTTTATGTAAACTTTGCAATATCTTGTCATTGTAATTTTAACTCATTATATATACTATATGGGCATGTGTTGGTTTAGTTCTTATTTAATTAGGCCAGTTGATTTGGTCTTAATTAATGAGATTTAGGCTCAACCTCATAATTCATGCGTGTTTGTGTGTGTGTGTGTATGCCTCTTACATTTAGTGGTGGTGAATGACCATATAACTAATCACTTAATGAAAAAAGAGAGAACTTAGAGCTAAAACTCTTAGTGAATCTATCTTCCTATTTTCTCTTCAAGTGAGGATAAATATTGAGTGAATTTAGGGACCTTTCTTTAGAGAAATTAGAGGTTTATCTTTATAATTCTTATAATATGGGAGTAGATTAAAATTTCCAATTAAAAAAAAAAACTTCATTTGAATCATCCAAACCATCAAGTTTCATCCTTCTTTAGCCAACTTTTTTGTTCAACAAAACAAACTCAAAGGGCCTGTATTTGTGAAAGATATTCATCTATTATCTTACACATCAAGTTTTGGTATCAAAGCACAAGTTAGGTTCAACACAAGTGAAGGAGATGACTTAGAGAATAATCATGCAACACATTCCTTCAATGTGAAAAAAGAGATTCTTGATGATTCTTGTTTTTATTCTTTATATCTTGATTGCTTTTATTGAATTCTTACATGCATAAGATTAATCTTGGTTGGTTAAAATTATGATTAAAATAGGATTTATAGTGATCTATAGATGAATCTTGGAAGGTGACATTTAAAGAATATAATCAAAGGTGGTGATGTGTGTTGAATAGTTTGAAGGAGAAAATCGTGTATATGTGCTACTTGTGTGGAATTGATTTGCTTCTTCATGTTATATACATGTTTATGATAGCTTTGCATGTGTAATTTAACCCTTTATATAATCATTTAAATGCATGTAAACCTTTATAGGTTTGAAAGTAAGTCAAATAATATGTTAGTGTGTGCACTAATATTGGTGGAGTGTAGTCCATCATCTGGACCAATTCTTTTGTGAAATACATATATGTAATACATATAGTATAGTGATTTGAATGTTCATTAAACATATTGCATGTTAGAACATATAAAACATGCATAAACTTATTTTGAATGTACTGAATGTTTGATGTTGAATTTTGTTGAATTATATATTAATAATTTGGCAAGAAACATGTAAGATGTTTTAATTTGTTTGTGTATGTGATAATGCTGATTTTTGGTTGTGTATTTGATTTATTGGAATCAAAAAGTTCAGGAATAACCAACTTGAAGAACCAAAGAAAACTTTGAGTGAATTGGGTTCCAACCGAACCCTAAGGATTACTAATCGTTTGTTGAAGTGTGTTAGCAAGTTGATTAATATGGAGGGAGAACCAAAATTTTAAGCCATTTTTGAGGCAATCCAAAATCTCTCAATCAATTTGATAGCAACCAATGCTCAACTTCAGCAACTTCTTGCAATGCAAACTCAATTGGAAAGGATGGAGTCTTGCTTTATCGAGTAAGATTTAGTGTAAAATTTACAAGAACAAAAGGAATTCTTTGGAGATCGAATGGGGAGTGCTATAAAGTCCTCAATCCACAAAGAGGAAGGTATTTGAACTCATAAGTAGATTATGAATAAGATTCATAAGGTAGTGGAAGTAATAGAAGGAACAATGATCATCCATCAAGGCATCATCAGAGAGAAGATAAAGGCTATGATCGATGTGTTATTCATAATGGTATTACTAATGATTAACTTCTTGAAAATGATAAGAAAAAACATAAACTTACACCTTCTAGATGTGATAATGATAACATAGTTGAAATAACAAGAGTTTATTTTTACATGAAAAGGTTATGATAGAATGTATTAAAGAAGAAGGTAGTTGTTATGCTATGATTATCAAGGAATCCCTACATGGTGAGAAAAATGAGAATAATTTAATACCCCCAAAATTTACTTAAGCCTAATATCATGTCATTAATGCCCTAATTTGATTATAATCTCAAGAAATTTTAATTTTAGCCTTAACTCACTTCCTTAATCCCAAGAATCTGAAATCTTGACTCAGATAAATCATAATTCAAAACCAAAAGCAAAACCTACTAAAATTATCACTAATCCTAATTACTTAAGGATAATCCAAAATCACCCCTAAACTAATCCCTAAACCTTCTCCTTTTTCCTTTTCCTTTTCTTTCCTTTCCTTTATTCTCCTTTCTCCCGTTAGTCCAAGCCACAACATTTGAAAAATGTTACAACTTGCATCTACCCACTTGCACCATCACCTTTCTACATCCATCACCCATCACCTTACTTCCTTTCTTATTTTTCTTCTTCTCCTTCTGATCCTTTATCCCTGTCCAACTATACACCCATATGCACACTCTACACACTCCATTTGCCTCTAAAATATTACTTCTCACGCAACACCTGCATATAACCATCACCACCTCATCCAGCAACTAGTACCCAACTCCTAACCATCTCTACAATCATCACCATCACACACCCCCTATTCTTTTTCTTCTTCCTGATTCACACCACACATGCATATATGTATATATTATATATATATTATTATATTATATTATATATATATAATATTATGTATATACTACACACTCTTCTTCCCTTCTCTTTGTTTTGCCTCCATTTTGCCATTTTGTGAACAAAACTTTACCAAAACACTCCTCTTCCTTATCCTTTCCTGTAACACCCCCAAATTTACACAATTTTTTTTAAATAAAACACTACTTATAAATTAAAACCGTAAATTCTGGGGATGTTACTGCCACACTTAGTACCAGACCAGTTCACTCCTACCGTTCCAGTACCAAGTGCTAAGGCTAATAAAATAGCTCATAACATTAATAATAATTCAAATTCATAAATACGGGAATTCGGTACGCATAAGTTTTTATTCAATCCAAAATACGAGGGTAGTTTTTCAGGGAAAAGAAATAAATACAATCATAAAATTGTTTACGAAGCGTCCAACATAATTAAAAGAAACTGGGAATGAAATCTCGATGGAAAACCGGCCACGCCACTCCGAAACTGATTCAGCCCAATCATCACTCAGTCCCATCCGATGTTCCATAGACATCAATCGCGTCAAAATAAACATCACCTACATACAGCAAGTCAGATGGGTCTTCTACTCGTGGGAATGAGCAGCACCCATGAAACGGGTGATCAGTACGCTACGTACTGAGTAAGGTAACCAAGCACTAAGGCCAACACATAAGCACATAATCCATGTAGAATAATAAAAGGGCATAATCCAACATAACAATATCAAGGTATATGAACAATTCAGGTAAAAGTACAAAGGCCCAAATATAGTCTAGATTAATTATTTAATTAATCTTTTATCATAAGTCAATACGCACCATGCCTTTTATCAAATCCATGTAAATACAGGAACACCCCACTATTTTAGCCGGTGAGCCGGTCACTTGCGGGACAAAGTCCACACCACTATTATTCGCTGATGGATCGGTCACTTGCAGGACAAAGTCCACACCACTATTTCTGACCGGTGGATCGGTCTGGTTCCTGCTCACATGGTGTTCCACTATAAGTAATTAGTATCTTTTAAACATTTGGCAAACTCTGGTTTATATTTATTGAGCTCGAGTCACCCACTATTATTGCCGGTGGGCCGGTCACTTGCGGGACAAAGTCCACACCTCTATTATTACCGGTGGATCGGTTACATGTAGGACATCATGTCCTAACCATTATTTATGACCGATGGATCGGTCTGGACCCGGCTCAACAATCTTCCATTTTAAATGATTAATGTCTTAAGTGTTTTATTCCTAAACTTTTGCCCAAACATGTATGACTAACTCCATGCAAAACCCTAGCTCTATGCAAACCCTAGCTCCATGCAAAACCCTAGCTCCCATGCAATATGCCCACATACTATGAAAATTCTAATTCCCATGCAATGTACCACACTTCCATGCAACCCTAATGTCGCCATGCAACGTACCACACTTCCATGCAAACTCTAATTTCCATGCAACATACCACACTTCCATGCAATCCTAATATCACCATGCGACGTACCACACTTCCATGCAAACTTTAATTTCCATGCAACATACCATCAATATTTTATAACTACATCATTATTTTACGACCCCATCATTATCTTACAACCCCATAATTATCTTACCGCTCCATCATTATTTTAAAACCCCATCATGCATGTCTTAAGGCCACATTATACAACAATAATAACATAAATGTACACATGATTCTCATGCCACCATTTATCCACACGACATACTTCAATCATAATTATTGCTGTATTAATAACCAATTATACAAATTCACACGAAATACACTATAATTAACATCACATGGCATGCATAGCATAAAATCACATGATACAAGTATGGCCTTAGCACCCTTACCTAAAATGTCACCGGTCTGGGAGCACGCTCCTATATTACTTGAGAGCTTTGGTTGGGCTCACCTACTATGGGAAAAATACTAGGCTTAGGTTTTCTCTTAAGAATGCTATTATTTCTAACTTATCCCAAGACCTTATTTTTAATTAAAAATTATTATACTAGAATTGACTCTACAAAATACTAGTAGAATTATTAATAATAAAACTAATGCAGTTCAAAATAAAAAGGTGATATAAGGGTTTCTACCCTTCACAAAATAACATTAGTAAAGATAAAATAATATAATAATAATAATAATAATAATAATAATTCTAATAACAACTAAATATGATAAATAAAGATAATAATAATAATAATAATAATAATAAGCTTTAAATTTAAAGTAGGGGTTTCGACCTACTTTAACTAATGACCTACTATTTATTAATATTAATAATAAATTATATAACATATATAATAATATTAAAATAATAAAGATATAATAATATTATTATTAATGGTTATAAAAAAAATAGAACTAATAATACTAAAATACATAAGTGCGAATGTTAATACAAAATTAGGGCTAATATTTTCCAGAATAATTAATAAAATGATAATAATAATTATTCTAATAATTATAATATTAATAAATAAGAAGAAGAATGATAATTATCATATAATAATTCAATTAATAACTTAAAATTTGAAAATAACAATAAATTTTTGTATTACTATCTCTACCCTGCAAGTAAAATTCAGCATAAATTTTTATCAAATAATAATAATATTAATAGCAAGGAAATAATTATTATATTCGAATAATTAATAAATAAATAAATAAAAATAGAATAATTTACAATAAATAGTAAATAATGACTAAGAAGGTCTAGGGTTTCACCACGTCGGGGGAATATGGGCCTGGCAACGGCGGTGGTGGTGGTCACGGCGGTGGCCGGAAAAATAATCTAAGAGGGAAAAAGATGAAGAAAAAGAGAGAAGGAGTAGGGGAAAAATAAAATAAGGTTATGGTTCGGTGGATGAGAGGATTAGAGGGGTTTTTGGGTGGTTCAGAGGGGCAGTAGAAGTGGCGGAAGCTGGCGGCGGATGGCGGCTTAAAGGTTGCGGGTTACAGATTTTTACAAGGCAGGCAGGAGATTTCGACGGCTATGGAGCTCGTGTGAGAAGAATTGAGGATTTGGAGAGCTTAGTTAGCTAGAGGAAATTGCAGGGGAGAATTGGAATGCTGCGGTGGCGCAGAGGTTGGCTATCGGCAGCGGGGGAAACTGAAATGCCCCAAAAAAAATCCTAATTTCTATTATCTATTATTAAATAAGGTTTTTATGTGGGATTTTAACCAAAATAATTTACTTTTATTAAAATGAGAGGAAGTTAATTAGGGTAAACTAAGAGGAAATTTATAAGTGTTCTAAAAAGAAGGAATGTTGGTATTTTTAAGCTAATTAATGATTTTATTTGGAAATTAATTAAATAAATTATTTTATTTAAAATAAGATGGGTAAAATAGCTTCAATTAATATAAACTTTATACATAATTTAATTGGAGAAAATTAGAGTGTTTTGTTAATTAAAATGGAATTCTAAAAAATTTCTTCAAAAATCCCTAAATTAACCTAAAAATAGAATTTGATTATTATTTTGATAATTGTATTTTATTAAACATACCAAAATACTCAAATTATACTAATTAATCCAACCACTAATTTCCCCTTCTTTTTCCTTTTTCCCTTTTTCCTTTTTCTTTCTTTCCCCTTCTCTTCCTTATTTCCCCCCGACTTGGGCCGCCCTGCTAGGCCCAGCACCCCCTCGCGGCCCAGCTCCCTCTCCCGCGCCCCTCCTTCTCCTTTCTCCCGGCTAGTTCGGCCTTTTTCTTTCTTTCCTTTCTTTCCCGCTAAACCGCCGGTCCACCTCCACCTGCACTTCGTCTTCTACCTTCCGCCTCTGCCACCGAAAATTTCGCCGGGAAGCGTAGCTTCAACGGCACGCCATTTCCACCGGTCAGTTCATCTTTTCTCCCTCGTTTTCATCCCTGCAGACATGACCCTTCAATGAGCCTCCTTCCCCGCACGAAACCTCTCTCTCTCTCTCCCCGACAAATCTCGGCGGCCAGCCTCGCCGGACACGCAAGCACCTAACCCCGACTCCCCCTCGCACCTTTGTCGTTTTCCTATCCCGATTTGCCTATAAATAGCCCCAAAGGCCACCTGAATTGGGTTTGAAAAACCTGGAACCCAGAGAAATCCCAACGCGCGCCGCCCCACCTTCGGCCGCCCTTTCCTCCGCCTTCAGCCACCTTTGCTGCCTGCTCGCGCCACCAACATCCTCCTTGCACCACCCTCTACGCAACCAACCCCCTTAGCTTCCCTGCCTCGCGCCGCACGTGCCGCCCCGGCCGTGCGAAAACCTCTCCCCAAATCGACCCTTCGACCCTCTCGCACCACCTTTGTGCCGTCGGCGCTGCCTCCACCACCACCTGCAGCACCGCCACTGCCCCCCCAAAACCACCAGGAGTTCCTGCTCTACCACCCTACACCTCCCCTTTCCCCTACTTCCCTCTTCCCTAGCCTCCACATCCACTTTCCCCCTTTTCTCCCTTCCTCCACCGCCGCCGCCGCGCCGCCACCGCCGCCACCACCGCCACCACCTCAGCCAGGTTGCCCCAAATTCCTTGAACACTTGAACCCTAGACCCTAAATAATAAAAGTGTTAATAAATTTTAATACTATTAACCGATATTATTAATGATATGGTAATCAATATTATTATTAATACTACTATCATAATTACTATTATTACTACCCTATTATTATTCTTAGGTCCTAATATTACCCCAAGAACTTCTAATTAATGGTATTAGTTGATACTAAAACCTTGTTAAGTTATTATGATTATCTCTATTATTATTATTATTATTATTATTGTTATTATTATTATTATCCCTATTATTATTATTCTTATTATTATTATTAGCAATGTTATTATTATTATTACTATTAGTGTTATTATTATTATTATTATTATCATTATTATTATTACTATTAGTTATTATTATTATTATTATTATTATTATTATTATTATATCATTATTATTATTATTATTAGTATTATTATTATTATTATTATTATTATCGTTATATTTACCGCACTTATTACTTTAACTACTATTACCATCATTATATCCTTATTATCATTATTACTTAATACTATTACTTTTAGTACTCTTATTATCATTATCTGCATTATTATCGTTATCACTGTTATTGTTATTATCATCATCATCATCATCATCATCATCATCATCATCATCATCATCATCATCATCATCGTTATTATTATTATTATTATTATTATTATCATTATTATTATTATTATTATTATTATTATTATTATGTTATTGTTCTAACCCTTAATATCGTGGTGTTATCCTTATTATTATTATTTTAGTATTATTATTGCTATTTTCACTATTATCATCATTATTTTCATCACCAATATTATTATTATTAGTATTATTATTATTATTATTATTATTTTTACTATTATTACTATTATTATGATTATTATCAGATCATGGTTGTTGTTATCATTATTATTATTTAATTATTATTTATATTATTATCATCATTATTATTGTTATTATTATTATTAGTATTTTTACTATTACTATTGGTATTAATAATATATTGTTAGTAGTAATATTAAAACCCTTTACTTTGATAACTATGGATTTTACTAAGGCGTGTCTTGATTAGTGGTCACTTGTTTAACTATCTTGAGAATAGTAATAATGTAATCCCCCGAAAATTTCGAAAACCTATATTTTAATAAATAACTTTTATTCGAAATAATATTTGCTTTTAAAATTATTTATTTTAATTAATTTATGGATTTTAGAGTATGTAAGTTTGGAAGTATTTAATAAATTTAAAAATAAATATTTTACTATTTTCAAATTATTGTATTTAAATAATTTTCAAAACTAATATTTTACCAACCTTACCCTTTTTAAACTAATATATTAGATTATAATGAATTAAATTATTAAATTAAATAATTTATCTAGAATATTACATTTTATGATTTTATAAATTAATTTACCTTATTTTCTCTAATTTTTTCCATTTTCCTTCTTACCCTTTTTCTCCTTTTTCATTTTCTCCTCTTCTTTACCCATTTTCCCCCTCCTTTGGGCCGCCCGGCCTGCCTTCCTCTTCCCCCCTCCTTGCGCGCTGGGCCACTGGCCCATCTCCCCTCCTTTCCTCCCACCCTCACGCGGGTCGTCCCCCTTCTCCTCCTCGCACGCCCGTCCCTCCAGCCCAGCTGCCCTCCTTTATTTTTTTTCCTGGACCGACCGGCTCTCTTCTTTCCTGCGCCGGTCCAGCCGCCCGCCATCCCTTTCTTATTCTCCTCTCTTCTTCTCCCACGCCCGACCATTTCTTCTGCCATGGTCGAGCATGTCGCCACCTGAACCTGGCCACCACCTACCTCCCTCTCCCTCTCTCTCCTCCCCCGTCATTTTCTTTCTTTTTTGAGCCAAACCGGCCCTGGACCACAGCCCCGCATGCCCCTCTCCCTTTCCTTCTTCTTCCCTCTTTTCCCCTGCCACCCGACCACCACCTGCCACCTGCACCCTCTCGCCGGCCAGCCGCTGCCCCCTCTCTTCTCCCTCTCCTTTTTCTTCATCGCCCAAGCCTCCATTTCCCCATTTTTTTTCGAGCTCTACTCCCTTTCCCGAGCTCCCTTCTCTCTCCTTCCTCCTTCCCCATTTTCTCCCCCGATTTTTGATCACCGCCGCCCGCCGCCGCTCGAACCACCAATCCCAACCCCTGCGCCGCCTCCCGCCACCACCTACTACCACCCTGCACCACCACGCTACCCCTCAGCCCACCCTCACTCCTCCTCCCTTCTCCACCCCTTTTATTTTTCTCCCCAGTTTTCCCCCTTACCACCGAGCCACCTGCAACCGCCATTTCCGTCGCCTTCCAGCCACCTCTGCCGCCACCCAACCCACCGTTCGACACCCTGCAACCCCCTCTACAACCGCCATACCTTAGTTGGCCGAAAACAACTCTTGCACCCCTCCATTTTTCCCTCTCCTTTTCCTTCCTTCACAACCCCTTCCCCTCGACCCTTCTCGGCAGCCAACTTTGCCGCCTTGCCGCCGCCATCTCCGCCGCCCTATGCCGCCTTGAAACCACCCTTAGCCTCCACCTACACCCCCTCTTCACTTCTGCACCATTCCCTTGCCTTAGAACCTCCCCTAACCACCTTCTTTTCTAGCCCAAAGACCCCAACCTGAAAATGACTTATTTTTCTCCCTTCACCCTCTTTAAGCCCTTTTCTCCCCATGACTTTGCATGAGACTCACGCTGCTCATGCAGCGTGAGCTCCCCCTTATTTTGGAATTTGTTTGGAAATTTTTTGAGGTATATTGATAATTAATTAAAGTGTTTTATGATTAAATAAATTTTTTTATGAAGTCTTATCCTTGTAATTTCTTATTTCTAACATAAATATGATGGATATTATTTTTAGGTGTTGAGTTGCTAATTATGCTTGGTAAGATTTGATATTTTGCGGGATTAAGGTAACCTTTAATCCTCCCTTAAATATATGGAAAAACGTATGCTAGCACATTAAGGGTTTAGTATGATTTTATGCATGTTTTGTGTGCTTAGCATGATATGTATATGGTTTCTTATATTGTTTGATAAAAAGAAAAAGCATGATAACTTTTGTGCCATATGTAGGTATGTTAATTAAGGAAGGAGTTTCATTATGGATGGAAATGTTAAATGCTTGTTTATGATGTATCATGTTGCTAATGCATGAATGATGTTATTGTTTAAGGGTATTTTAGTAATTATGCTTATGAGGTGTGTGAATTAATGTATGTAGTTGCTAATGAGTATTATGTTGAATAATGACAAGTTGGTGGACTTAGAGGATAAAAACGAAGTATTAATATCATTATTTTATGTAGTGTTAGTAAATTCATAAAAATGGTGAATAAAGGGGTTGAATGGAAATTTTATAAGTGAAAAGGGTATTTTGGTAATTTCAAAGGGAAGGGGTGAAATGATAATTTTATAAGTAAATGGATAAAATTGTAAGTTGTGAGAAAGAAAGGTATCATGGTAATTTTTGAGGTAAAAGAATAATATGGTAATTTTATGATTAAATGGCAAATTGATAATTTTATAAGTAAAGGGGTATCATGGTAAATTTTGGAGAAAAGGGTAAAGCGGTAATTTTGGAGTCAAGGGGCAATATGGTAATTTGATAAGTAAGTGGTAAGAATGGTAATTTTGGAAGTAGGGGTAAAATAGTAATTTTGGATGAATGAGGGCATTATGGTAAATTTGTAGTAAAAGGGTTAATATGGTAATTTTGGAAGTAGAGGGGTAAAATAGTAATTTCATAAGTAAATGGTAATATGGTAATTGTATAAGTGAATGGCGAAAAGGTAATTTATAAGTAAGGGGTAATATGGTAATTTGGAAAAGAAGGGCAAAGTGGTAATTATGTAAGGAAAGATAAAGATGGTAATTTTGGATGTAAAAGGGTAAAATAGTAATTTGTAAAGTAAAAGGAGTGTTATGGTAATTTTATAAATAAAAGGGTATTGTGGTAATTTTGTAAATAAAAGATATTATGGTAATTTGAAAGTAAGGGGTAAAAGGGTAATTTTGAAGTTAAGAGGATATTTATGGTAAACTTGGGAATAGGGGTAACTTGGTAATTATGATAACGATGAAAGATAATTTAGTAATTAAATTATGATTGTAGAAGGGCAATTAGATAAGTATGATACTATAGAAGGGTAATTTGGTAAATTAACCAATTAAAGGGCATTATGGTAATTTTAATAATGGAGAAGGGTAATGTAGTAATTATGATTATGAAGAAGGGTAAATTAATATTTGTAATTATGAAGAAGGGTAATTTGGGATTTATAATGATTAAAAAGGGTAAATGGCAATTAAAATAATTGAGAGGGGTAAAATGGTAATTATGATAAAGGAGAAGGGCAATTTGGTAATTTATCCAATTGAAGGGGTAATTTGGTAATTTAGCCGATTAAAGGGTAAAGTGATAATTATTTAACCAATTAAAGGGGCAAAATAGTAACTATGATAATGAAGGAGGGTAATTTAGTAATTTATCCAACTCGAGGGCAGTTTTGTAATTATAACAAAGGAGAAGGGCGATTTGGTAATATAACCAACCAAATGGGAAATATGATAAGTGTAGTAATTATGAGGGGTGAATGGTGATCTAAAAAGTGTAGGAGACAATTTGGTAATCTAAAGTGGACAAGGGGTAATTTGGTAATTATGCAACCTTAAGGGTAATATGGTAATTTATCAAGTAAGGAATGGATACTTAGCAATTATATAAGTAAGGGGTTAAGGAGTAATTTGTACCTAACATATTGTTGAGATTGTGGAACATTATAATATGATTCAAATAATGCTGGTTAGTCAAGTAAGAGTATTTGATAATTAGTCTGGCCTTAATGATCTCTCTGTGATATCCTGGATAATCATCTGAATAAGAAACGATTAATGATATCAGAACGATTGAAAGTGAATAAGTATCCGATTGTTGTGCTTTTCGTGATCACTTTAATTAAGACACTATTACTTAAAGTGAAAGACCTCGAGATCGGGAATGGTGACTCCTTAGGGGTCGCTATCCTAAGGACGTGGTTTAGTCCACGATTATTCTGGTATTTGCTAGTGTGCCTTTGTGCCCCAGCCAGGCCCTATATCTTACTCTTTCTAGCTCTACGGACCTAGTTAGGGGGTATGCATACTTATGGGATGGGTGTCCTTGTCGGTAGGGTACTGAGTTAGCTTTATGCACCAGTACGACCAGGGTACCTTTGTGTCCTTGGGTTCGTGGTTGAAGGGTACTGAGTAGCTGATATGCACCGGTACGACCGGTGTACCTTTGTGTCCCGGGTTATTGATCTCCCGTTCGAGGCAAATAAATATGATTGATGTGCTGATTAAAGAAAAGAAAAGATACTATTATTGAAAGTGGAATATTAATGAGCCGGGCCCAGATGATTATGATATTGAGTACCGGTCCACCGGTTATAATAGTGGTCCAGGAGCGTGTTGCCCTGGTATGTGATATTGAGTACCGGTCCACCGGTTATAATAGTGGTCCAGGAGCGTGTTGGCCTGGTATGTGATATTGAGTATCGGTCCACCAGATATAATAGTGGTCCAGGAGCGTGTTGCCCTGGTATGTGATTATGAGTACCGGTCCACCGGTTATAATAGTGGCCAGGAGCGTTGTGCCCTGGATGATGATTTTATATATATTCCGGTCCACCGACTAAAATAGTGGGGGTCCCGAGCTCAATAAAACCAGTATTGTATGTGAATAAAATTATGGAAAAATACTAATCACTTATAGTGGAACACCATGTGAGTCGGGGCCAGACCGGTCCACCTGCAATAATAGTGGTCAGAGGCGTTCTGCCCTGAGTGTATACCTTCCGTCCACCGGCTATAATAGTGGGGTTCTCGTACTCACATGGATATAAAATATGAGATTGATGGAATGATGACGGAATAATGGCTTAAGGCCCGAATGTATTGATCTCACACTATGACATGGCTTAAGGCCCAAAGTATCGATTGTGACTTATAAATTATTATGTATGTTATTGTCATGTATGCACCTCTCATTATTTATGTGTGTAGTTGCATTATGTGCCGTATACGGGCGTGTCTTTAAGTGTGGTATTAAAGGGTTACTCAGTACCGTAGTACTGAAGGGATTCCCTTTATGGGGCCCCTGCCTATTCAATGGGCAGTGCCCTTGCAGGTATTTTTAGGTGCTACTCAAGTGGGCTACGGGAAAGAGAGTAAGGAGTTATCCGGTATTGTTAGGGTTTTCTCTTTCTCTTTAAATTTTTGGTTTTAATGTTATGTGTTACTGTAACCACCGTTGGTGGATTTTATTCTTGTAAACGATTTGATGCGCTACTCTGATTTGTGTGTGTTGAATTTCTTTCGAGCTGTATTTCATTTTCTTAGCCTTAGCACTTGGTACAGGAACGGTATGAGTGAACCGGTCTGGTACTAAGTGTGGCGGTAATACTCCCAAAGTTCACATTTTATTTATCTGCTTCCACAATTATTTTTTAATAAAACGAAATTTTTCAGTAGTGAATTTTGGGGGTGTTACAAATAACCCCACCTTTTTATTTATAAACCCCTATTATTAATATTAGTCTTAGTATTAGGCCATGATAGGGGTAAGAAAGGAAAATTATGATAATTCAGGTAGAGGGAGATTGACCCTTAGCATTTCCCTCTTATAGGTGAACCGAGTCAAAGCCCCCAGTAGGTGTAGGAGCGTGCTCCAAGCCCGGCGCCGATTTAGGTAAGGACGTAACTAAGGCCACTTGTGTGTATTGCATGTTTTACTTGTCTTGGATGCCTTGGGCGGTTGTATGCTATAATCTGTATGTTATCTGTGTTATTATGTAGCGCAGCGTGGAACCGAGGTATGTTCTCGTGCTCTTGTCTGTATGTGCTAATATGGTATGATACAAATATGATGTGATGGGATGTGACCCCTATGACATGTATGCTAGGTTATTTGATGAGGTGTTGTGGAGTGGGGACTTGAAAGAGAAAAACAAGCAATTAAGATAACCAAGGGGAAGTACGTTGGTTAACGTAGGTATGAACAACCTAGGTAATCTGTAATCTATGAAATGATGAGGAAAAGGGGAATTAAATAAATAGAAGAGTAGAATAAAATAAGGTTGCATGGGGGAAACTAGGGTTTGCATGGGAATGATAGAGTTGGCATGGTGGAAATGATAGGGTTTGCATGGGGAGGTTAAGGTCCGCATGGGGGCAAACCTTACGTATGAAAAGTTACTTTGGGACGTGGGGAGACTAATGGAAGGTCTGTTTGGGAGTCTGGAGGCTCGAAGTGAAAAATAGTACGTAGGGTCATATAAGGGTACCTAGGGTTTGGGAAGGAAACCCTAGTTGGAGAAGGTGGGAAAAAGAAAAAGAAAATAATAGGAATACGTGAGGAGGAACGAAGTACGAGGGGGAGTTACGTCTAGGAGTCATGATACGTGGGGCGTTAAGATAATATGAATAGACTCGGGGTATAAGGTGGCGGGCCCTAATCCACACGCCTAGAGGTTGGGTTTCCAATACGAGAAATATGTTAAGTCTGATAACCATAAGGAGTGTTTAGTGGCCTAATATAAGTACGGGAGATAGCTCGGTAACCTAAACTGAGTAAGGATATAGCTAGGTCTGGATGTGTGACATGTATCCTATGTGCCGTGGATGTTCTATATGATTTATGTGTTGTGTTTTGAAACGCCATTATCTTATCTGTTCCATGTGTAACGTGGCTTGGAATCAAGACGTGTGCTTGTGTCCTCATTAGTATGTGATAGTACGAACGTGTCATCAGTTTTTATGTGATGTGTTGAGGTCTCTGGCCATGCATGGCAAAGGTGAAATGCCCTCGAATAAGATACGTTAAAACACTAACGACTTACAGAGAAAGATGTTGAGCCGAACCCAGACCGGTCCACCGGCTATAATAGTGGCAGGGTATCTTACCCTCGCGACCGTTCCACCGGCTATAATAGTGGCAGGGCATGTGCCCTCGCGACCGTTCCACCGGCTATAATAGTGGGGGATTTCGTGCTCAACAAACCAAACGTAAAAGTGATAAGACATGGAAAGATACTAATATTTACAGTGGAATACCTTGTGAGTCGAGGCTAGACCGGTCCACCGGCAAATAATAGTGGCAGGGTACATTACCCTCGCGACCGTTCCACCAGCTATAATAGTGGCAAGGCATAGCCCTCGCGACCGTTCCACCGGCTATAATAGTGGGGCTCCCGCACTCACAAGGATAGATAAAGACTATGTTGTAACTCGTTATAATTATCTGAGATCTAATGAGAAATTCATCTGATTCGTGATCAGCACTATTCATCTGTGACATTGTTTATTGGTTACGTGCTATGTCTGCTTGTCATGTATATCTGTGTATGTGGGCCTTAGTACGTCTGTTCCCTTACTCAGTACGTAGCGTACTGATCACCCGTTTCATGGGTGCTGCTCATTCCCACGAGCAGAGAACCCGTCTGAGTTTTGCAGGTAGGGGATGAGGTCTGTGGCATTTTTAGGGCTGAGAGTTGAGTCTGGATCTAGCTTGGGGTCGAGAGTGACGTGGCTGGAGAACTTCCCCTATCTTGTTTCTTTGCATTATCGTACTCTGTTATTCCGTTATTTTAAGTCCTCTGACATTTGGAATTTTTAAATTGTACTTTGGAATGTAGCTTTTGATTTTCGCACTCTGATTCCGTAAAACTTATGCTTTACGAATGATTTGTTTTGGTTCTATTCTTTTTAGCCTTAGCACTTAGTATCAGGTCGGTAGGCATGAATCGATCTGGTACTAAGTGTGGCGGTAATATCCCCGGATTTACAGTTTTATTTGCTTGCTTCCGCTAAACTCATTTAAAAGTAAACGAAATTTTTTAGTAGTAAATTTGGGGGTGTTACAGAAACGTCTGAAGTCAGGGTGGCAGCTAGCTCTTGCTTAGGGTTTTTGGGGAAGAAAAACTCCAAAACTCCTACAACTAGTCTATTTATAGATTGTAGATGGTATAGTAGGGTTTTGGAGGTCGGCAGGAAGGTATGAGGTACGAGAATTTGGATGGCTGGCGGCAGTAATTGGTCGGCAATCGTTTGGGTTGGATTGAAGTTTCGCGAGGCTGGGGAGAGGAAACGGGCGAGAGATAATGGATGAGAGTTAGCCAATTTATTCCTCGAGTCAAGGGGAATACAATGAGCAAGAAACGGCCGGTCAAAGTCCCTGTAGCTAGCGACGCCATTGTTAGAGTCAAACGCTGCAGCCGTGTCGATGGAGGAGAAAGGAGGAAGAAGGAAGAAGAAAAGGAGATGGACCGGTCGGCCGGGGAAAGAAAAGAAAAGGGGAGAACCGGGTTGGTTACTCCTTCATTAAACGAGACGCGTCGTCTCGACATAAAACCATACAAAACGCCGCATCTGGGCACACACAGGAAAAAGCCAGCGACGCTGGGCCGCGGAGGAATGGAAGAAGGGGAAACTGGGCCGCGAGCTGGCCCAGTTCGGGGAGAAGGAGAAAAAGAAAAAGAAAAGAAGAAGAAGAAAAAGAAAGAAAAAGGAAGGAGGAAAAAGGTAAAAGGAAAAGGGAAAAAGAAAAATAGTGGGTTGGTTTAATTAAATTAATTAGGATATTTGGGTTATTTAAAAATAATAATATTCAAATAAAATAATATTTAAATCCCTTTTTAGGCTAAAATAGGATTTTTAAAAGATTTTTCCTAAATTCATCTTTTATTTGTAAAACCCCTAATTTTTTCCATTTAAAATTATTTATAAACTTCTTATTAATTTCAAACTATTTTATTCTTCTTATTTTAAATAAAATAATTTATTTAATAAATTTCCAAAATAAAATGCTTAATTAGCTAAAATACCCAAATTCTCTCATAATAAAAATACTTATAAATTTCTTCTTGATTTTCCCTAATTAATTCAATTTATTTTAATAAAAATAATTTATTTAAATAATTTTTCTAATAAATATCATTTGAATGTAATTTATAAAATTAAAAATTTTCGAGGCATTTCATTTCCTCCTTCTTTCTTGGCTGCTACTCACCTTCCCTTTGGCTGGTGGATCGACCAACAAAGTCACCCCAACCTTCTTTCCTTCTCTTTGTTTTGCCTCTATTTTGCCATTTTGTGTCCAAAACTTTACCCAAATACTCCCTCTTCCTTATCCTTTCCTCCTTCTCTCTTGGCTGGTACTCACCTTCCCTTTGGCTGGTCGATCGACCAACAAAGTCACCCCAACCTTCCCCCATGCCATTGTCGTCCATCACCGCCGACCACCACCTATTTTCCCTTCTTCTTTCCCTCGTCTTGGTGTGCACCGTTGTAGCACATGCGTGCAACTTTTACAACACCTAGTTGTGCATTACTTTTTCTCTCCACCAGGGCTGCACCGCCTGGTGCACAACCGTGCAACTTCCTATTTTCGGCCATGCACCCCTATTTTCACCCCAAACCTTGTCTAAACACCACCAAAATTTTACCATAGCTCCACCACATATTCTTCTACACATCCACACATATCAAGCTCCCATTTGACTACGATTATTTCTATTTTTACCCTCTTTACCTTGATTTCTCTTTCGATTTAGCTCTTCGAGCCTAACCATGAATTTTATTATTATTTTTAGGATGTATTCTAGTAGATTCGGAGGAGGAAGTCTAGGATTTTCATGCTTAGATCCTAGTGTCCTAGATGGTAAGGATAGTATTCAATGTTTAAAATTATTGGTGTTATTTTCTTGCATGATTATATGTGTTTTCATGATATTATTGATATATCATGTAACATGTGTTTGATGATGATATTTTGTGATGATATAAATATTATGTTGAAAGGGATTACGAATAGGTGAGAGGTACCATTATGCTATGTTTTTTTTTGTGATAATGTCATATTGTAGTAATATATCTTATGGTATGAAATATGGGCTTAAAGATATTATGTTATTGAAAGAAAGTAAGAATACGTAAGAGGTACCATTATTTTTTTTTTGTAATAATGTCATATTTTTGGAAATATATCTTATAGTATGAAATATAGACTTAAGGATATTATATTATTAAAAAAAAGTAAGAATGGGTAAGATGTACCATTATTATTTTGTTGTGATAAAGTCATATTTGTGGAAATATATCATATGGTATGAAATATGGACTTAAGGATATTATATTATTAAAAGAAAGTATGAATGGGTAAGAGGTACCATCATTATTTTGTTGTGATAATGTCATATTTGTGGAAATATAATATTATGGTATGAAATATGGGTTAAATGAGTTTTGATAAATGGCTTTAAGAATCCTCATGAGGTACGATGATTAATTGTGGACTTGAAAAATAATATGTGTGGAAGGTATAATATTTTATAAAATAAAAGTTTTTATTTATGCTTAAGGGTAGCTTGGTTATTATGGGATAATAAGGAAAGTTTGGTATTTTATGTGTTAGGGGGATCAAAATATGATAATAATAGCATGGGGAATTCTAGGAAGTGTTATTGTTATTTGGGGTCCTTAAATAATTTAATGGATAATTTGGGGCAAACTATCTTGTAATGGTAATACCATTATTCCATGTATAAGATCTAGAGGTTATTTGGGTTTTTGAATACGTTGTTAATATTTGACCTTATGAGGTTATCTATCAAAATTGGTAATCACGTAAATTTCAAACGAGGTGTTATGACAAATATTTGGAACTTGGCTTTTGGATATTCTGCGAGTAATATGTTAGGATGAGATTATTGATGTATGTGTATGAGAATTAGATCGTACATTTTGGGTATGGTAATAATGATGGAATTTGGAGATAATATAATATAAGTTATGTGGAATAATCAATATGGGAGAATGAATACTAAAGGGTGTGTAATTAGGGTTGGAAAGGACTTAAGGACTTGGACCTATGCCATATGTATATCTGTTTTTAATGTGTTCTATGCCTTAGATTCAATCTTGAATAAGCTATATATATATGTATGTATTCCCATTCCACCAAGGAGAATAATGGCTCGGGTGCATTTTACCCTAAGAAGATGTTTTTAATCTCCATTCCATTGGAAATTATAGTTTCCCAAGAGCATTTTTCCCTAAGAAGTTGATTCAATCCATTCCATTAGATTAGGAATAGTGGACCCCCTACTCATCGTGAAATGAAAATGCATCATTATAACTTATGGAAAAGATACTAATGATTTAAAGTGGAAGAATACGTGAGTTAGGACCAATGTGATCGATTTTTCTATATATATGTATTCTTGTTCACGCGGGGAGAATAGTGGCTTGGGAGTGCTTTGCCCTAAGAAGATGTTTTTAATATCTATTCCACCAGAAAGAGAATAGTGGCTCAAGTGTGTTGTCCCTAAGATGATGTTTCTAACCATTCCACTAGTTTAAGAATAGTGGGAGTTCCTTCACTCAACGTATATAAAAGAATGAAAATGGATTATAATTCATGAAGGAATCGGGACCATATTATGTCTTATGAGATGTTTCATTTATTTGGTTATTCCCTTATTATCTAATGTGAAAGCATATTCTATTTGTATCCCTATTTTGATAATATTATTCCTTTGCTCAGTATGTAGTGAAATGACTGCCTGTTTTATGGGTGCTGCTCATTCTCGTGAGTAGAAGGCCCCGAATCTTATGTGTAGGTCTTAGAAGATTAGTTAGGTGATTATGCTGCCTATGATGCCTTATGTAAGGCCGAGTGACTTCATCTATGTTAGGGGTTGGATGAAGAGTAGTTATTATCCGATTGATATATTTAATTAGATACCCTTTTTGAACTCTTGATCCATGGTATCCCCTTTTTTGCATTTTGTATTATTAAACTTAGAGTTAGGCTTCAAACTCAATATTATACTATAAATGTTCTTTTGTTTCTAATTTCCTTTTATTATTTTAAATGTTTTAGCCTTGTGATTGATGTAATGATGGTTTCATACGCTATAATTATGTCAATCATGGCGGTAACCCCTAATATTTTACTTAATTAGTTCTTTTGCAAAATGAAAATTTTCATTAGTGAAAGTTGGGGTGTTACAGTAATCCTCAATTAGATGAGCTTATTGATGAATATAAATATGTGTTTATAAATGACTTTCCACTAGGATTACCACCTTAAAGAGGGATAGAACTTGTTATAGACTTAAAGCTTGGTATGTCTTTACCTAATTGACTTGCTTATTGATGTAATCCAAAAGAAGCTAAGGAATTAGAGAAATAAATATAAGAGATCATAGTAAAAGGAAATGTGAGAGAAAGCATGAGTCCATGTTGTGTACCAGTATTATCCTTGCCTAACTTTGATAAATTATTTGAAGTTACATGTGATGCTAGTGGGGTAGTGATAGGAGGTGTACTCTTACAAGAAAAAAAAGTCCTTGCATTTTTTAGGAAAAAAGTTATATGGTGCTACAATGAATTATTCAATATATGATAAGAAAGTCTATGCCATCATAATAAGCTTTAAAACATGGAGTCATTGTTTGAGACCTAAGCCATTTGTTTTGTATTTGGATCATGAGAGTCTAAAATATTTACTTGGGAAAAAGAAGATTAATCCTAGGCCTAAAAACTAGGTTAGTTTCTTATAATCCTTTGTATTTTTATCAAAACTTTTGACGGTAAAGAAAATACAGTAGCCGATATATTATCGAGAAGATCTATGATACTTGTTATGTTGGATGCTAAATTATTAGGTTTTAAAATGTTGAAAGAATTATATGTGAAAGATGAAGATTTCTCTAAAGTTTATTATGAATGTAAGAAAAATTATAGTTATGGTAATTATATGTGCTTTAGGATGACTTTCTTTTTAAACTTAATAAGTTGTGTATACCTCGTTATAGTGTATAAGATTTTCTGGTTAAGGAAGTACATGAGGCAGGTATAGTTGGTCATTTTGGTGTTCATAAAGCCATGAAAATATTACAAGAAAATTTCTACTGGCCATAAATGATAACATTAGTACAAGATATTATTGGGATTGTGATTTGTTAAAAGAGTAAGAGTTTATTCCATATATGTTTTTATACTCCTTTATCAGTTCCTAGTCAATCATGGTAGAGTGTTGTTATGGAATTAATCTTAGGTTTACCAAGGACACATGGGAGAAATGATTCTATTATGATGGTGATATATAGTTTTTTTAGAATGGAATAATCTATTCCTTGTAATAAAACAGATGATGCGACTCATGCGATAGATTTATATTTTTCAAGGAGACAGTAATGTTACATGGTATTCCCAAAAGTATAGTATTATATAGAGATGTGAATATTTTAAGTTAATTTTGGAAGACACTTTGGCATATTTTAGGTACTAAGTTGTTATTTAGTACATTTCATCATCCACAAATGGATGATCAAACTAAATTGATAAATAGACCATTGGAAAATTTACTATAAGGATTAGTTATTAAGAGTAGAGAATATTGAGATATAAAACTTGCACATACTCAATTTGCATACAATACGAATCCTGCTGGTACAACTCACTTGAGTCCATTTTAAGTTGTTTAAGGAGTTAATTCTTAACCTATTGATATGTTGTCATTAAATAAAGGTGATTAAGAACTATGATGCTAAAGGACAAGTTGAATTCTTTAAAAAACTTCATGAGCAAATAAAGAATAATATTGAGAAATCTAATGCTAAATACCAAAACCAAGATAATAAAAATAAAACTACACAAATATTTTCACTAGGAGACTTGGTATGATTACATTCAATAAAAGAATTATTTCTAAACTTCAGAAGTAATAAACTAATGCCGAGAGGAAATAACCCTTTTAAAGTCTTAATAAAATTTGGAAATAAAGCTTATGATTTAGAATTACCAGAATCCTATGGAGGAGTTTCTAGGACTTTCAATATTGGTGATTTATCTCCTTATTATAGTGATGCTATAAAAATTTGAGGAAAAATTATTCTTTACAAGTGGAGAATGATACAAGAGCATCTCTATCTTATTCTTCTTATGTTGAAGGGAAAGATTTAGAATATTTGGAGGTAGTACCAATTATTCTTGAAGATCTTGAACACCTTCATAATAACCCTAATAATGTTTCATTCTGTGATATTACATATGTTTGCAAGAAGAGGAATTCACCAATGATATCTAATTTACAAGACAATGACAATGCAAGGGTTACAAATTTTCATGGTAGACAATGTTACAATATAGAGATATTTACATAGGATACACACAACTCATACTTCACGACTTTATTACATTTTCTTTCAACATACAATACCATATATTATATACTACAATATCATGATAATATTTTCATACAACCAATTCAGTAATGATAACATAAACAAATATATACATTTTGCACATAAGGCCCTAGTTATAACATGTATTCTTACCAAAGCCACTACTGTCTCTAAGCACGTAAGACTTATGCTTCCTCCTCCACTACCACTAGAGTATCACCTAATAGTCAAAATATAAAAAATTAGAATAGAAAATTTAATCTAGGAGAAACTAAGGCAAGGGAGAGGGAAGAAAGTTAGAGATAACCAAAAAGTGGGAAGCTTGGCCAGGTGGTGCATGGTGGCAATGATGGTGGAAATTAAGGTTGGAGGTGATGGTTGGAGACAAGGGTGGTGGTGATGGGAACATTGGTAGTTGGTGGTAAGGAGTGGTGGTGGTGATTATTGTTGACTATAGGGGTGGGGTAGTTGGTGGTGATGGTAGTTAGGGGTGGCTGGTGGTGGTGGCAGTTAAGGGTGACTGGTGTTTAGAAGTTGGCAGTTGAGGATGGTTGGTTGTAGGGAAGTGGAGTGGAGCTGGTGGGTTACAATACGGTAATAGTGGTAGACTGTAAGCGGTGATGGAGGTTGGGATGTGGTTGGGAAGGGAGATAAAATGTAGGAAAGGAAGGCAGAGATTGGGGGTCTTGGTAGATAGTAGGGAAAGGATAGGAGGTAAAGGGAAGAAGGAGAGGAAGGGAATGAGAGAGTCCATAGTGGTGGTGGCACTAGCGTAAATAGGCGACGATGAGGTTGGGGTGTTGTCTTGGATTTTGGGCTATTGTGAGGATAAAAAAAAAGCTAAGGTCATTGTTGATGGTGCTAGGTTGAGCAAGCAAAGGAAAAAGAGGAAAAAGAAGGGAGATCGGCCAGGGGTGATGGGCGACGACAAATGTGGAGGTGTTGGTAGCAACAAGTGGTGCTAAGAAGAAAAGAAAAATAGAGCTAGACAAGGGGTGGTCTCTTCAATGAGAAAGGTATAAAATGAGGGAAAGGGAAGAATAGAAGATGGAGGAGGGTTCTACATGCATGTATGTGATGCAGAAGAAAACAATTAAGAATTGGCATTCATCATTGTGGAACCAATTATTCTACATATAGAAATGATCTCCCACAAAATTGAAGATAGAAGGATGGTTATGTTGCTTGTTATAGATGAAATGTACCATACAAGCTATTGGGCGTATACGTGCATGTGCATGGCATGCATGACATGCATGGAGTTCTTGCCTACGTGCACGGGGGAAAATAATAAGACCACATAAGGAGGGCACAAAATAGAATGGAAGAAGGAGAAGAGAGTGTGGGAAACTATGGAAGACCATATGATACCTCAAGAAGAACCTACGATGATGTGGACAAGGGAATACAATTTGATTTACCCAACTTCAAAGGTAATCTCTATCCGGAATTTTTTTTTGAATGGTTGTAAATTGTTGAATCTATTTTTGAGTATAAAGAGATTGATGATGAGAAGAGGTGCCGAATAGAAATATTAAAGTTTAAGAAATTTTCTAGAGTGTGGTATGATAATTTGAAGAGGAAAAGGGAGAGAGAAGGTAAATCGAGAATTAGGTGATGGGAAAAAAACACTTGAAGAAGAAATTTGTGCCTCAAAAATATGAGCAAGAGAGTTTTATAAAGATGACTACTTTGATGTAAGGGTTGCTCAGAGTTGAGGAATACATTAGAGAGTTCGAAAGGTTAGCTATTATTTGTGATGTCCAAGAACGATAAGAATAAAGGTGTGCATGATTCATTGGAGGGATAAATATGAATCTTATAGAGAAATTGGAGGTGTATTCTTATAAAGTGTTTGAAGACCTAGCCAAGTTAGCAATCAAGTTTGAGAAATAGTGGAAGAGAACAAACCCATTAAACAAGTCAACCAATGTTCCATATGGTTCGACTTTCAAAGGGGTGTCAAAGACACCAATTTCTTAAGCCACAAGTCAAGACAATGTTAGAAGGTTCACCCGTGATGAAAAGAGCAAGGAACAAGTGGCTGATAAGGTGAACGAGCAATGCTTCAAGTGTAGAGCTTTTGGTCACTTTGCTCGGGATTGTCCAAATCAAAGGGCATTGACTTTGTAGGAGATAGCAGGTATGGAGGCTTGTGATGAGAATGAAGAACTTGACGGAGACCTTGAAGAAGAAAGTGATAGCTTGGAGGATGCTTTAGAATAGGGCAAAGTGGATTGCTATGTGTTGCAAAGGGTGATCCAAGTACAACAACGACCTCTACTTACTCAAAAGGAGAAGATTTTCAAGGCTAAGTGTAGAGTTAGTAATAGAGTGTGGGAATTCATCATTGATAGTGGCTTATGCACTAATGTTACTAGTGAGAAGATGGTGAAAAAGCTCGGTTTGGAGACTAAGGGTCATCCAAGACCATATTCACTCAATGGCTTAATAAAGAAAAAGGTGTAAGGGTCACCAAAAAAACTCTTATCTCTTTTAAGGCTGGAAATTATTTTGATGATCTTTTATGCAATATTCTTCCTATGGATGCTTGTCACATTTTGTTGGGGAGGCCATGGAAATTTGATAGGAAGGTTGTGTATGATGGAGTCCTTAATGAATATGTGGTGTGCATGGGCCAAAATAAGTTTAGGCTAAAACCAAATCTAGATGGGGAGGATTCGGTTTTGAGGAATGAAAGGGGGGAAGGAACTGAGAACATACAACAAAAAAAAAGGAAGAAAAAAAGAATAAGGGAGATGTCGAGTGTTGGAGGGGAAGAAAGAAGAGTAGTATGGAGTTGTTGATCCTTAAGGAGTGTGAGATGATTAAAGCTATCAAAGATGAGAAGATATACTATGCATTGGTGGTAAAGGAAGTCCAATGAGGGGAGAATACTAATATGGATCCAAAATTATAACAAGTGTTGAGAGAATATGTTGATGTTTTTTCAGATGAGTTGCCAATTAGGATACCTCCTTTGAGAGGTATTGAGAACGCTATTGATTTTATGCTAGGAGTCCCATTACCAAAAAATCCAGCTTATAGGTGCAATCCGGAGGAGGCTAAGGAGCTATAGAGATAAGTGTAATAGTTGTTGGACCGAGGCTATATTCAAGAGAGTATGAGTCCATATGGTGTTCCAGCTTTGTTGGTGCCTAAGAAGGGCCATACATGGAGGCTGTGTATTGATTCGAGAGCAAAAAACAACATCATAATCAAGTATAGGTTTCCCATGCCAAGATTGGATGACATTAAGATGAGTTGCATGGTGCAAAGGTGTTCTCGAAGATTGATCTTCAGATTAGCTATCATCAAATGAGAATAAGGGAAGGGGTTGAGTGGAATATAGCCTTCAAGATAAATTATGGGTTGTATGAGCGGTTGGTGATGCCATTTGGGCTATGTAATGCACCAAGTTCCTTCATGAAATTGATGACCGAGGTACTCAGACCCTTCCTTGGAGTCTTTATTGTTTTTTACCTCGATGATATCTTGGTATATAGCAAGAGTGAGTTCAAGCACATAGAGCACTTAAAGAGGATATTTGACAAACTTAGAGAGGTGAAACTCTATGGTAAGATGGAGAAATATGATTATATGATGGAGAGGGTGGTTTTCCTTGGTTATATTGTGAGTGGATATAGTATTAGAGTTGATTCGTCAAAGGTAGAAGCTATCCAAACGTGGCATATTCCTACTAATGTCTAAGAAGTTAAAAGTTTCCATGGGTTGGACTCATTATATAGGGAGTTCATTAAAGAATTCTCTACCATTGCATCACCTATCACACAACTAATGAAGAAAGGAGAGTTTCATTGGAATGATCAAGGGACAAATTCTTTTGAAGACTTGAAGACTTGAAGACAAAGCTCTCAAATGCACTGATATTATCTTTACCTTGTTTTGATAAATTGTTTGAAGTAATTTGTGATTCTAGTGGTGTAGGCATTGGGGGTGTGCTTTCATAAGAAAGGAACTCGATTACCTTCTTTAGTGAAAAGTTTAATGGTACAAGACTCAACTATTCAAGCTACTATAAAAATTTCTATGCTATTGTCCGTTGTTTGAAGACACAAAGTCATTACTTGAGATCCAAGACTTTTGTGGAACCAATTGTTCTACATTTAGAAATAATCTCCTACAAAATTGAAGATAGAAGGATCGTTACGTTGCTAGTTATAGATGAAATGTACCATACAAGCTACCATGCATATATATGCATGTGCTTAACATGCATGGAGTGTATGGCTATGTGCATGGGGAAAATAATATGAAAATTGGACTTGCATATTAATTGATTTAGTTAATTAATTAGTAGAGTTAGAGATTAGTTATAGAATAAAGTAGCATAAATCTGCCTTTTTGAATAATATTCTAGTATATTTTTGCTAGGTATCTTTTGAAGAATTATGCCTTTTTGCTAGTATCTTTTAATCGATAGCCTTGGCTATATAAATACATAGAACCCATGATTGGAGATACATCAAGATAAAGAATTGAAGTTGAATGCCAAATACAATTATTGAATTCTATATGAGTTTATCTCAAGTTTAATCAAATATGTGTAAACGATTAATCTTAAAACCCTTAATCTCTTCGTTTGTGTGAATTAGAGATTAAGTACTATATTTTATAAACTCTATAACCCACACCCTTCTAGCCATATCCATCATCCAAACACATCCCAAATTCAAAACCCTAACCATAAATTTTCAAACTAAACCCTAACCCTAACCCTAATTTTTGAAACTAAACCCTAACCCTAAACCTAACCCACAAAATCATCCATCATCAAACCCTAATCATCGAATCATTCTCATCCTCATATCATCATTGTTGAATCATATTCATCATTCATCGATCAAATTCGAACCATCATCATCGAATCATCAACGCCACCGAATCATCATCATCATCATTATTCTACCCTATTCGACTATCAACATTCTTAATTAAACACTTTTGAATCTTATTATTCCAAATTCCAACATAATCAAGCTTTGGTTTTACATAATTGATAATTCCATATTCCCACACACATCAATATGTGTGTGTGTGTGTGTGTGTGTATGTGTACATGTGTAATACCTCATTCAAAAATCATTCAAATTGTATTTAAAATCATGTTAATATAAAATAAATTAGTTTAGTTTTGGAAAGGGCTTGAAATTCTAATAAAATTTTGAATTTTAGGCACACCAAGAAATTGATTTCCCTAACGATCTACCAGTATGCTTAGGAACAAACAAATTTATTTCCCAATAAAATAATCAATTGGTTTGCTAAAACCTATTGACTTATTATCTTGCGATTTCATATCCTTTTTAGATTTTGATTTGAATATTTTTTTTTCAATGTTTATGAAAACTTTTAATTAGAATCTATTTGTGCTAGTAAGAATATTTGGTGCTTTTGGATTATTTTTACATTATTTAGATCACTCTATATTTTTTATTTACCTAAAATTTCCCCTAAAGTACTTGTTGAGGCACTACTCACCTTTCCTCTTGTCCCTCACTTTCCTCTCTCTTCTTACAGCCATGTCTAGCTGTTTGACTTTCTATTATTCTCCCTTGACCTATCTAACCTCTACCATGCCTCTTCTCGGTTACACCTTACGTCCCTTACTCCATCATGTGATTTACTTACACTTTAGTTGCCCACACTTAACCTAAGTCAAACTTTCCTCTCTCCCACTTGTGAAAGTTGACTGTCATTCTATTCTATACACTTTATTCCTAATTCAATTCACTTCTAAACTTCTTCATTTCCTCATTCTCTCCCTTATTCCTTGTGAAAATTTCAAGTGTTGGACATTCTCCACTTTTCTTCCCTTTCCTTCTTTGCTAAGATAATAGAGACTTGCCTCTTGTTCCTGATTTTCTAGTTGAATTATTGTTTCTTCTTTCTTCTCTTAATCTTAGCTTTATATGTCCTTTGTCTCTCTTAAGTAAGGAATGATTAAGGTTTTGAGAAATTTTGAGAGATCTAGAATTTGTCTCCTTGGAGTCTCTATTTTTCAGAAATGGTTGAGTTATGTCATTTTTGTTCTTCTTACTTCATTTTATTAAGTTTGATAAAAAGAGTTTTAATCATTTCAATTCTTGATTCTTTTAGGGATTTATGTCATAGTTGATAGCCATAAAGTTAGGAGTATTTTGTTCTAGAATAATTTCTTGGAGGTATGGCATTATTGTAATTAATATAAATAAGGCCTTTTTTTGTTTTTCATAGTTCCTTGTTCTTGGTGTATTTTTGTATTGTGAATAAGTTAATTGTATTCTTAGATTTGAGCATATGGTAAAGTTTTCTTCTTTGAAGTGTTAAGCATGTTTTGAGTTCCTTGTTATTATGCATGATTTTGGCAGTTTTGAGCATGATTTAGTTTAATGTCCACATTAACATGTATCCATGTGATTATTTGTGTGTATTATATCTATTTATGTGTTGTATGATATATAAACATGCTAAGATTAGTATGGTAATGTTGGGTGAAGTTTTAATAAGTGGATTGTAGGTCTAGGTGTTTTTTTTCTTAGATTAGTTACCCAATTTAGGATTTTTGGTTTGGTAGTTGCAAGATCATTCGGTTATTTTAATGAACCAGTGGATTGATTTTAATGAGTAGTCAATCATTTTGCTAAACCCATTAACTCGTTGGCTTGTGAGAAGAGTGCTTTTATATCCGCTTATGCCCATCAACTAGTTTGTTCAAACCCATCAAATGGTTTTCTATACATAGTTGATCAATGGCACCAACCAGTCGTTTAGTTTGTAGGTTTTATTTTCTTGTTAAGTTCAGTACGACTTGACCAGTCAACTGATCCAAGGGACTGTTTGATTGGTCTACCTGAATTTTGCCATATTTTTTTTGTTATTTATTATTCTTCCATAGGCCTTCTATATTAATGTTTCCATGTAATTACAACATTTTAATCATGATTCTAACCATGTTTAAACTAAATTTAATATGTATCAAAATGATGATATTATGGGCATGGTGTGATTAAGTTTGGTGTTACCTCTAAATACTAGTTTAAATGGCTTGTGATGTGTTTAGTGTTATCACTTGGAAGCACCCTGTTTGTTCATTAATGGGATTAAATTCTTATTTTTGATATCACTTGGTAATTAATAATTAATTTTTTAAGATTTCTTTCGAGCCTTTTTCTCTAACTCTCAAGGTAGCTTGCTTGGAGTTAGTGGGTGGATTAGTTTTTCTATTTTCACTCAGTACCTATTTTCTTTTCTATCAGGTTGTGGTCGGTAGAGAGTATATGCATATCTTTGAGAGGTATAAGATTATATCGTGGTAGGTTGATATGGTATTAGTGTCTAGTAAAGGTAGGTGAGGTATCCTAGCACAAGTCCCTTGGCACTTTAGATTGTCCATTGCTTAGACGGGTATTGTATCCCAACTTTTTATCCCTCACGGCAAAGGCATTTAAGGTGTGGTGGTTGAGGTATCCCAATTCAAGATCCCTTGATGTACTTTGACCACATGTGGTGAGTCTAATATCTCAATCTATGTTAGCCCACCTGGTAGGTGCACTCGATGTGTTGTGGGTGTGGTATCCCTAGAGAAAAGCTTGTTTGATGTATCTTAACCCCATATGGTGGGTGTGGTATCCTACATATGGCGAGTCTAGTATCTCAAAATTATGTTCATGGTGGAGAAATAGGTATGGTTGAATGGATTATCTTAATAACTATAATTTTTGTGAGCACTAAATGAATATGATTATGATATGGTTTACATTGTGTGGTTCTAATGTATGATATTCTGTCACGATTTCCATGCAATAAAGCCTTGTTATATTGCTATCATGAGTCTGAGTGATTTATTATGTTAATATGCTTGTCATCATACCACTATGCGAGTTCAATGTGCAACACCACCCTTTGCCATACTTTAGATAGTCTGTTTTACCAGTACTTCATTGTATCGATACTATATTTATGTGGTCACTATGATGATCCAAAATCTAGTTAGGTGACCAGATGACAATTTTTAGGGTTATGATTCTCAAATTGAATACGTTGAGTATGATGTTGTAGGCTAGTAGATGGTCATTGCTTGGGGTTGAGAGTTACTTACTGTTTAGTTAAGATTTAGGCTAACTAGTTTGATTCTTTCTAGTTATTTAAGTTCTTGGCTTTGATTCTTGCATTTGGATTTTATACACTCAAACACTCCCTTTTATCTATATTATCGTTGTTCTAATCATCGTTATTATTAGTATTGTTGTATTATTCATAAATCATTCATTTTTTTTTGCATTCTCTTTTGCCTTGCACTAGGGATAGGCTAGGTGATAATCACACATATCTCATGGTTGATGTGACAGTAACATTATTCAATTTTACTTTAAAAATGCTTTCCCATTATCTTTAAAATGATTTTTTGGTTCAAAATTTGGGGGTGTTACAACATGGGCACTAGAGACTCATATAAATGGAAGGGAAGATGGAGAAGGTGATGGGCTGAGGGTTGGGTTGGCATTTAAGGGAGCTGGTGAGAAAAAAATGAAATGGCACAGGGTGTAGGGGATGGTTTGGCAATGGGGTTGGTATTGTATAGAGTAGGTCACAAAGAGTTGGGTAGGGTGGGTGCAGGCTATGTGATTGAGAAGGGAAGGGAAGGATGACGTGTTTGGATGTGGGGATAGGGCATCTTGGACCAAAAGAGGAAGGGGGAAAGGGAAATGAAGAAGGAGATCAAACTAGGAATGGAAAGAAAAGCAAAAAGTAGAAAAATAATAAAGTGGAATGGGATGGAGGTGCAATCCAGGAGAAGGAAAGAAAAAAAACTTGGTCATCTAGGGCGTAGATCAAGAAGGAAAGAAAAAAAAAGGAAAAGAAAGGAGATAAAAGAAAAAGGAGAAAGGATAAAAAAGAAGAAATCTTTGGGTTTAGATTTACGATTAGGTTTTGGTTTAGGCTTAGGTTTTTAGGAATTAAAATCTAAAATTTTATTTATCACTTATCCGAGATTAGGGTTAGGCTAAGAATAAAATAAAATATAATGACATGAGAATTGAATTTTAGATTAGGTTAAAAATGTTGATTAATTGAGATTAAAATTTAATAAAATCTCAGGGTATTGCATAATTGACCAACCCCATAGATCAACACAAGTTTTTTTAGTGTATTTTTTTATTAACTCCCACACATCCCATAAAACTTTCCAAGAAGTCATACATCATTAAATTATTCCAATTCAAGTACATTTAACTATGGAGTTTTTTAATGACATTTTCCAAAACAAAAGGTTTACCTTGTTGATATATGTTAAATTATTAATCCTTTTAAGTTTCCACTGTTTACCATTATTTTAATGGTATTACAACTTGGAGGAAGACATGTCTTCACGTTAAAATCTATTACAAAATTATTAGTTGGTGTGTGTTTGATTCAACATAAAGCCACCAACATGATTCCTCTCTGCATAGATTTGTTATCAAAAACCTCATTTTACTTGATGAGATATATGTATTTCTCTATTGTGATTTTATTATTACAACATTGATGATCTAAGAGGTCAAACATATATAATTCAAAATATCTTTTAATTTTACTATCTATATCAATGTGGTCAATAAAATCTTCTTCATCTTCATTGTGGTTGTAAGAATTGAAACTAGAACTTCAATACATGATTGTACTCAAGTATTCATTTAGTTATTCACTTACAGTGTTTGAGATGACTTGGTTGAATTTTGTAGAATAATTGATTTATTAGCCATAGGGCATCAAATAATGTTATAAATAACATAATAACAAAAATAATGCAATTGTATGGGTTTTTACAGAGGAATAGTTTCCTAGATAATTAAGATAGGATGCATTTAGTATTTTTGCTTTTTTATGATTTCTAAAATTTAGAAGACACTAATTTATGCTTTTTGGCGAAATCTAAAAAATCTAAAAGAAACTTTCTTGTGATTACTAAGTATATAGAAATGCTTATAAATTGTTCAATTTCTTGTGTTGTGGATTTTTGTTATGTGATGTAAATGCAAGAAAGATACCAACACCATATATTACATAGTTCCTTTACTTAAGAGATACTCTTTTATCAAGTAACATACTTCCATGGTCCTAAATACTTCTCTTATAACTCACAAACATAGTACAACCCTTTTGTATATGACTCTTCACATACTCATAAATTCATTAGAAGTTGGAAGACATTTCTAACTCTAGAATCCAATAAAACCACTTTTATCTAGGTGTGCATAGGCTCAATAACTCTTGTATGTAAGTGATATCCACTTGGTGATTAGTAACACAATATAACTTAATAAGAATAACTTATAATGAAGAAGCTCTCAATGGAAAGTAAGAAACATTACTATGAAATTGTGAAAAAACACTATATGAACCTTTTCTAGTAACTTACGAGCTCTTAAAAGAATATTCACTACTCAAAATACATGCTTATAGTCTCTCTCTCTCTCAATCATAAAATTTGTTTGGTTAAATAGAAAATTTCTCCTTAAAACAAAATTTACTTGATAAATAATTCACAACCAATGGAACTTTTTCTGCTGTAAAATTGTTAACCATGTCAAAATGCATAATTATCAAGGCAAGTCATATTAGTTGTTACTTCTTAATTTAACCCTATCATGTTTTTAAAATAGGTACACACAAAAAACATATATTTGAATAATGTACCACATGGTTTCCCTAAAAATATTAAACCGAATGATTTTCAAAATATTTTTTTTAAAATATGTTTTAGATAATTAATCATGTTAACATGTGAAGTAACCAAACTCTTTTTCTAGTTGAAAAATTATTTCCTGTTTTTTCAAACTACCTATGTTGTAGGCTTAGATGGAATTCAAAATGTGAAATAACCCTAAATAAGGGTGAATAGGATTTTAATAATGGTAATCAAAAATTCAAAATTTGAAACATAGTTTATAATGGTTCGAGAATTGAATCTCTCTACATAAACTACCAAAAAGTTTTACCTCTTGGATTTTTAACCTCTCTTATATTTTATTGATGATCACTTAACTCTTGGTTTATGAGCCTATGACCTCAACGACGCAAGGGAGAAGATTATAATTTGACCTAGTTATCCTCTCTCGTTCTATGGGTCTATAAATCCAATAATCTCTTCTAGGAATGTTAAGTAACATATAACCTCAAACACTGAATTTTGAAGAGTGTTATCGTTGATTACAAATTATCTCACAAATAATATAAATTTGAAATTGTAAGATAAATTTGTGAGTGTAATTTAGATAAAAAGAATAGATATTATAATCAAGAACACGGTTCTTGCTATGTACAGTGAGTGATATCACTTTTGAGAATGTCTCAATAAAATCTGAATATAAAAGTGTGTTGTTGAGAGTTAATTGCATGAGATAGTTGAGAAGTAATAGTGTATTTAATGAGAGTTCAAAAAATAATGTTATTTTACCCCATAAATATTATTTATATTATTATGCAAAAATAAATACATTGGAGTAAAAACCATGTATCCATTGCATGAGTAGCTCACATAATTGTTAGCATTAATTGTTGATAAGTTGATTAGTTTAGGGAACCTATAAATTGGTTACCCTATCTAGTTGATCAATAGTATAACTAGTCAGTTAATTATGTTTAGACCTGATAGAAAAATGTTATCATTTTATAAATCAATCAATTAATTATTAGAAATAGTAGATCGGTTTCATGCTTTACATTCTAGTCTTATGAATATACAAGAACACTTGAATGGTTTAGCAAACCAATTAATATTGACCTATTGATGTGTTTGCTCAAGATAGTTTATCGATTTAATCCCTAGGGAAAAACCATTTTGTATATTATATTAACCTTTAAATTAGTTAGTTAAACCACTTAATCAATTTCAAGAACTAGTAGATCAATTTGAAGATACTAGTCAAAGTGTTTTAATAGTGGCAAAATCGGTTTCTTCATGGGTTGAATCTATAGCATGGTTAATTAAACTTGTTGATCTAGTTTAAGAACCAGTGGTTGGGTTTGACTAAATTAGTTGAAGTCTTTAACCATATCCAAAATCATTTTTCATGAGACTAAAGATTCACAATCACCAATTGATTGGTTTTTGAACAAGTTGATCTATTTTGAAAACATAAACTAATCCATTAGTTGCAAAAATAGTCAAATTGTTTCTACTAGAACTAATCACTTATAAAATACTTTGAAAAATGTTTAGGGATAAACAAAAAAATAATTCATAACAAAAAATTCTAAAAAAGAATTTAAAACCCAAGATATTTAAAATCAAAAGTGTTGATGCTCACATAACCTCAAAAGATAAGCTAAGACATAAAATATAAACCTTGTGATCTCGAGTCTTAGTATCTTAATCCAATCTTCCTTTATGATTTGAAACCTGATTAAGTGCACATTAATATGTGATTGTACTTTTAATCCTTTGCACTTGGGAGTTTGTTTGGAAAAATGGGGTTTGACATCCTTATTATTCAATATAATTAATGCACAGTTAACCTGTAATACCCTAAAAACTTTTATAAGAATAAATAAAATAAAATATAGGTACATATAATAATAATAATAATAATAATAATAATAATAATAATAATAATGATGATGATGATGATGATGATGATGATGATGATGATGATGATGATGATGATATGAGATTTAAAATTTATTATTTAGAGGCCTTATCATAATTATTTAGCCAAAAATAAATTATACATAAATATAATAATTTTATATATTTTTATTAATTCCCTAAAAACCTAAAAATTCCACCACATATTTCCTTTTCTTTTCCTATTTTTCTTTCTCATTTTATTTTTCTTTTTCACTTCCATTATTTTTTACCTTTATTTTCTTTCTTTTTTTCTTCTTTCCCTACTTGTTCTAGTACTAGTTGGGTATTCCCATTTTTAGGTACTGTTCTGGTGACCACATGTGAGGAGGCACAGAGTTTTCTTGCTTCAAGACCAGAGCTATTTCAGTAAGGATATAATCATGGCTAGGGACTTGTGTTTATGTGACATTGTTATGTGTTAGGTGAATAGTTGCTTGAAATGTTACATGTTCTAAGGTTGCTTGTGCAGCTTGGCTTGTGATGATCTAAGGTAAGAGTATGTGTGGATATGACTATGTTGGTTCATAAGTTGATGTGTATTTCTATTATTTGGCACTGTATATTTTAGGATTGCTAAGAAGTTATTTTAGTTTAAGGTATGAGGCTTAGGTATGGTTTTTGGTCAATAATGTAGAAAATGGCATTTGGGGAACCCTAGGAAAAAGTTAGTTAAATATCCCATGGATGATGTTAAATAATAGTTACGGTAATTATAAAAGTGTATTAGGGCAGATACTCCATGGAGAGGGTTGACCATGCATGGGGTGAGTCAAACTTAATATGGTCTATGCCTGGGGTTAACTAGTGAGGGATAATTTTTAAGAATGGTTAGGGGGTAGATGATGGTATTGTTGGCATAATTTGGCAACAAATGGAGGAGTTCTAGGATGCTAGGGTATAGGAGAGTACTAAGTGGGTGGAACTAGGGTTTTGGCGATACAAAACCCTAGAGGTAGGTCATTATCACATGTAAGAAATGGGGGAGTTGAGTTGCGCTTTTGAACTATGATGTTGAATATTATTTGTAGGGATTGTGTGTTATGTTTGATGGTTAGGTGGGATAAGTAGGAGTAGATACAACTACTAAAGGGATATTAGGAAATTTGAAGAAGTCCTTTGGGGAGGTTATTATCACAACTGTGAAATGAAGGAGTCAAGATAGAAAATTTTAGGGGTTGGATAATCATGGTAACGTTTGCTTGGTTGTGGGAGTTTAGGGTTAAATAATTAGTAGAGAATGGGTAGGCCCATTTGGGCCAAACTAGGGTTTTGATGAGTAACCTAGAGGCCAATTGTTATCATATGCGAGGAACGAGGGAAATAGGCTATGACTCATGAATGAAAGGGTTTCTAATGTCATGTTTGGATTTTTAGATACATTGGGGACTCAAGGGATCTATAGGGAGTGAAGATATACCAATCTTAGGAAACTAGGGTTTTCAAGGGGTCAGGGTTGGTCCAGGGTGGTAGTAGGGAAGGAGTTGTTCTTGAGTAGGGCATGGCTATGTGTGTAGTATCTAAGTGAATAAGACATGAATAAGACATTAATCACTTAAAGTGGAATATCTCTTGAGTTGGGTCAAATTGTACCCTGTTGAATGATCCACCGATGAAAATAGGGGTTAAGAGCGTGTTAGCCTAGGGTTATACCTTATTCACCAATCCACCAATGAGAATAGTGGGGTCCCGATCTCAAGTAATTAAACCCTCATAGAATTTTAACCTATGGGAAGATACTAATCATTTATAGTGGAACACCACGTGGATAGGGGCTGGGTGTACCTTATTTATTGAGGCACCAGTGAGAATAGTGGCTAGGTGTGTATTGCCTTAGGGTTATATCATATTTACTGATCTACTAGTGAGAATAATAGGGTCCCGAGCCCATGTGGACATAATTCATGAGTTTAATATTTATAAAATTATTATCTTGAATTCAAATAATAATAATAAAGAACAAACAATTATAATATGTTTATGCACATTTTATCTCTTACTGTGATGTCATTAACTACTTTATTCTTTCTTGACTTTATTGTTACCTTACTCAATATGTAGTGTACCGATCACCCCTTTTATGGACGTTGCTCATTCCCACAAGCATTGCCCCTCCTAAGAGTGTGCAGGTGACCAAGGATGCCCTAGATGACTTTGCTACCTGTGATGACATGATTGAGGTAGAGTGATGTTGTAGTAACCCAAGATTGGGGCCTGAAGAGAGTTTCATCCAGATATTTACCATTTTAGCTTTCTAGTTTAATGTTTTATTATAGCTGAATGATGTTCTGTATTTTGGTATTTTCTTGAGAACAATGTTTAGCCCTTATTATTTTATGAAACACTTTCCTTACTATGTTTATCATGATTGCATCTATTTCTACTATTCCTTGTAGTTGGTATGAGGTGGCCTAGGGTCAGACTTATACCAATTATAGCGATAACACCCCCTCTTATAGTTTATTTTTTTTACGTTTAAATCAAAAATTTTAAATGGTGATTTTTTGGGGTGTTTCATAATCAAATAGGTTAATTATTTAAGCACATTTGTCATTTTAACACCCCAAATTTTCCTACTAATTTTTATTTTATTTTATTGTGGAAACATACAATAAAAATAGTAGGTGTTACTGCCATAATTGATGCAAGTCTAGTTTCTCATATTGTCCTCACATCAATCACAAGGCTAAAGCCATTAAAAGTGTAATAGAGTAAATACAAATGGGAGAAGCTTTATAAATGCAAATATGAGTTTGGAGATTAAATTTAGGGTACAATAATAGAATACAAACTAAGGCATACCATAAATTAAAAGGTCCAAAAGGTATTTGGGTAAAAACATTATCCAGATAACATAAATCATTACCCAAACTTCCAGTACAGATAAAAGTCACCCCTTCCTACACAATGCATAAAAAAAAAAACAAAATCATCTAGCTGATCCTGAAATACCTACACAAAAATATTAGGCTCCTTTGCTTATGGGAATGAGTAACACTCATAAAAAGGATAGTTAATATGCCATGTACTAAGAAAGGTAAATATACTATTGAGTTATGGATATAGATAAATACATACATTTATAGCATATGATAAGTACACATACAATTTACGAAATGTCTCACAAGGTAAATACTGATCCAAACCTCTTTATTATATATAACCATTTTTATTTTTTTTTATTTACGTTGAGTTTAAGGACCCCACTATTCTCAAACTAGTGGAACGGTCTGAAGCAACTCTCAGGGATAACACACTTGTGCCACAATTATCATCTGGTGGAATGGATCCATAAAAATTCCCTCTTAGGAAAAAAACATTCTTGAGCCACTATTATCAACTAGTGGAACATATCTGAAAAAAAATCATATTGGTCCTAGCTCATGTACTCTTACACTTTAAATCATTAATATTATATCCATTAAGTTACTTATATCAAATTATATTTTTATTCATGATGAGTATAAGGCCCCACTATTCTTAATTCAGTGGAAAGGATTGAAGCACCCCTTAGGGACGACACACTTGAGCTATCACTATTATTATCCGGTGGAATGGACCCATAAAAAACATCTCTTAAGGTAAAATACTCCAAAGAAACTATTATTATCCTGTGGAATAGATCCATAAAAAATCACCTTAGCCTGACTCACATGATCTTTCACTCTAAATGTTTAATTTCTTATTCATCATTGATTCATATTTACATAACACATTAAAGTGGGTAAGCACATCACATAGATCATAAGACCAATCTCCAAAGTCAAGATCTTTATAATCCCCATAACCCTAATTTCACACTTTTGTCATAACTTTTTTCCTATTACTCTCTTAACCATGAAACTTAGTACCTATTCCTCAAATGTTATTATTAACAACATACTCAAATTTTGACTCCATACTTTATGGTCTTGCACGTACGATAATAACCCTATAAAAGTTACCATTCTTAGGGCTTATAACCCTTAATTTCACAAATTGATCATAAATTTTCATGTAGGGCTCAAACAGTTACTAGATTTAATATTCATTTCCAAAACACTAATATTAACAACATATTTTAGCTTCATGGTGCCTAAACTACAAGAAATATCCTCACCAAAATGTCTCCAGTCTCTAAGCTTGTAAAACCTATTCTACCTCTTCTAGTACCACAAGGAAATCACATAAGAAAAAGGAATAATAAAATATCATTAGGATTAAACCACATAATTAAGGAGATGATTATGGAAATATAAGGGTGAAGGAAGGAATAAAATTGAACCAAGAAAGGTATTGTTTGGGAAAAACATGTATAACTAAGAAAAGGGGGAAATTGTGGTTGGCATAGGAAATGGAGGGTGAGCAATGACACAACCTGCTGTTGCTAGGGGTGGTGCAATGGTAGTGGAGGCCAAACAAGGAAATGTGTTTTCGGCGGTGAAATTTGAAGGGGGGGGGGGAGGTGTGGTAAGGTTGGAGGAGTCGAAGGATGGATAGAGGGATGTAGTTTTGGCTACCAAAATGGAGGGGTGAGATTCGACCAATGTTGCTAAAGTGGAGTGTGTTGCATTCTAATGTGAGCTACTGCTTCTAGGAAGATAAATGAGAGAAGATGGATTTGGTGGATTTAGTCAAAGGGGAGGATTTAGCTTCAGTTGTTTTAACTAATGGTAGAGATGATGTTTGGCAAGGATGGTCAAAGGTGGTGAAGGAGAAATGATAAAGTTTGGTAGTGGTGGTGTGATTGTCTCAGTATGGCTCGCTAATGGTGGCTTTTTAGGCTAGTTTTGCAATGGAAAGGATGTGGTGAAGGAGGGGAAATAGTGGTGCATTGGTTGTAGAAACAAAACAAAGAGAAGAGAGGTGGTAATAGAATTTAATGTCGAGCAACTGTGTGTGTGTGCCTGTAGAGATGGGAAAGAGGCGCAGAGGGAAAATTTCAACCCCAACCATCATGTGTAGGAGGTGGGAGTTGATGGAAGTAGGGAATGGCTTGGTAGGTATTAGGGAGTGATGGGAATGTAAGCATTGTATATGGATAATGTTCCATGTAGGGAGAAGGGAAAAAAAGGAGAAGGAGAGAGAGAGATTGGCGAAGAGGGAACATGAGAGAAAAAGTAACAAATGGAGAAGAATAGGGGGTTAATATTTTTAGTTTTTATTTATAACCATTTCAATATAATTTAGGTTAAGATAATAGGATAGATCAATAATTGATAACTCTAGATTAGGTTAAATTCTAGGGTTAGTGAATTAGGATAATATGCAAATATTTATTTTTCAAGATTTGGATTATGTTACGATATTAATTACTCAATATTAGGGTTAGGTAAAAATTCATATTATTATAGTTATGATCAAAATAAATAATAAAACATTGATTAACCTAAGAAGTCAAAAATATTCCCCTTATTGATGATGGAAAAGAAAAAAAAATGAAAAAAATGAGTAGATTAAGGATAAAATTGAGGTAAGGTGCAAAAAGTATAACTTTTCCCCCTTCCATTTGCAAGTTTAAATTCTAGTACTAAATTTCTCTCTACCTTTCGTTAAAAGAAGAAGAAGAAGAAGAAGAAGAAGAAGAAGAAGAGAAGAGAAGAAGGTGAGAATGGAGCACTCTACACACAGAGGAGATAAAAATCCCAAATACAAAGAGAATCTCCCTTGATACAATTGCATAAGATGAAACATGTAAGAAATAACACAAGTTAGATTTGAATATTGAGTTTTCTATCTCTGGGAATGTTAATATTAACACAAGTGATATTTTGTACATTGATTTATTCATGTAGAAGTGTTAGTACAAATAAGAGTAAATGAGTGGAATGTAAGATAAACAAAGATTAGGTGATCAGAATCGTCATATATAATATACAGAGTAAGAAAAGAGTACATGAGATGAGATAATAAATTATGCTAATGAAAATAATAGACATCTATGTATAGAGTATCATCAAAATAAAATCTCATATAGTGAGTTCATACAAACACATGATTAATGAGTTAATGTACGACTTAGTAAACATAGAAAAAAAATGTAAACCACACACTAATTTTACAACATACTATATTTAGTTTGGATTAGCTCTAGAGGTATCTAGAATAGACATGGAAGGTGGGTTTTATGATAGGATTATGATGAAGGCTAGTGGTGATAGGTTTTCTATGTCCTCACTTTTGGTGTCCTTGGAATAATTAGTCTAAAAAACATCTCAAACAATCTAAGTAGCTTTGATGGGTGACTCATATATAGTGGGATATGACAGGATGGGATCATTAGTTCGTGGAAGACCAGTCCTCTATCTATATACTTGTTTTCATGTGGTAGATCCTAATGATGGGGCATGAATTCTTGCTAAAAATGGGAATGAATAACACACACATCAAACTCTAGAGTGGATAGTTTAGTGTTTAGCATAGTATACATCCATACAAGGAAGTCTTAGATGATGGCTACTTTCACATTTCCCAAAGTAGATGATAGCATAGTAGTTAGTGGACATGTAGTGGATGAGGAATGTGCATTTGCAAAAGTTGATGCATCACTTTATGGGATGGCAAATGATACAAAATGGTCATCAGATGGTAGAGCGATGTTATCAACAACTCTTGATTGAGGATCTGGTCTTTAAGTAGTTGGTATCCTACTAGTGCAAAGTCGTGTAGCTTTAACCTTGGCCTTAAGGACCATCATCATCTCATCATCTTGTAAACCATATGTCTGAGCATGACCTCATAAAAGATATGTAAACTATTTTATAGATGGAGTGGAGGAGCTGGAAAGTCACCTAATGGCACCTTTAAACCTTGAAGGATATTTATATTGAAATATTCATATCGTAGATTAGCCTAACTATTGCCCACCATGTGCACTATATGTCTAAAGAAGTTGACTCCAAATCTCATGGGATTTTCAGATAAGATGTGGTTGTGATGCAAGAGCACCTCCACCACAACAATCTTCCTTACTTTCATTCTAAATTTGAAGGACCTAAAATGCTATTATTTGGGAAGCATATGGAACATCCCCAATTTTTTGAACAATTGTTTTTCTTTATAACAATGCAGAAGCAAATAGATAAAACTATGAGGTTTTACTGTTGCACCAACCATGAGAGAGGTGTGGCTATCCACCTAACCCATGCTCGATGCATGGCTAAAATGTTTAACAAGCCATGCATAAGAATCAGATATCACGTGAGAGATATAAAATAGATGAAGGGAGGAGAAAGAAATATGGTATGGCATGAGTAGTTTGCAAACTAAATATGAGAGAAAAGCCAAGAATTTAGCTCACAAAAATAAAATAAGAGAAGCATCCCATCATAGTAGGAAACCTAACAGAACCAATTATCCTAACTCTCTGATACCATAAATCTTCCCCAATAAAAGCCATACAAAGGCTCACAACTAGTTGATCAAACCTGGAAAACGTTATGTGCTCCTCAGAATAAAACCTAGATCATCTTAGTGACCATACAAGGTAGTATCCATACAGTGAGGTACCGGTAAAACAACTCTATTCTACATCATGGAAAGGAGATCATGTTGCGCCTAGAAATCACATAACAACATGTTATTATCATATCGATACAACTTAAGTACAACAAGGAATGCTTACATTGAACTCATGGAAGTATAAAGATACAATGAATATGTTGCAATTGATATAATGTAAACCATATAAGGGTCATTCTTTTAGTGACCACACAATTCACAATAAATTTCGCACATAACCAATGGTTTGTATTAACAAATGCATCATAAGATCGATTGGTTATTTAAAGTTCTCACACCAAACACCTCAAAAGGCATAAAGCCACCAAATCGATGTTTTACAGTACTCAAACCTAACACCTCATAAGAAATTCTCAATTACCATCACGATGATTGTATATATCACAAGAGTAGTTAAACTATATTATTATTATTATTATTATTATTATTATTATTATTATTATTATTATTATTATTATCCGTTATATGACCACACCATCGACTTATTAAGATATTTACATGACACTCCAAGCCTCCACCGTGAACAAGGATCATGGTAGTGACACATAGGTACACAAGTCCCTAACATGGGCATACCCTCCAAAGCGGAGCACTAATCTTGATGTGGGATCATCCTCATCTAATGATCACACTCTTACCATTAATTTTATAAATTTTGAGTCACAAAACTCTCTTCATTTGGAAAAATTAATCACCCCTGAGAAAACTAGCCATGTAAGCCAGGCAAGCCATTCAAACTTGTCAATTATTATCACCTCCACATAATAAACACCCCCACCTTTGTAGCCACATTTCCCCATCCTTTTTTAGCTCATTTTCTTTTATGATTTTAGCTCAAAAATACCCCAAAAATGCAGCAATAGACACAAAAAACAAACCACAAGTCCCTCTCAAGCTACATGATAAGTCATTTTCAGAACTTGGGAAGAACAATGCTAATTTTTAGAATGAACAAGGAAGGCTAAAAGACATTCTTTACATCCTTTTGTCCTTTAAAAGATTGAAATGATCCTTTTATCTCTCCTTATGAATCAAATGGTAGCTACATGAGTTGGAAACATGATGGATGCTCACCACCATTCAAAATCAACATATACACACCTCATGGCTGAGTGGCATGGGTGGTATATTAGGTTGTCTATTTTATTTGTTTTAGCTCAAATCACTTCTATTCATTTGATAAGTTGTAACCTTTAATCTTGTACTCCATCTACAAGTGCCAAGGAAAGAATCAATGAGAAAGCAACTTGTTTTGGCTACACCATTTTCTCTAAAAAATAGAGAGTTCTTCATCTTCAACTCTAGTATAAGAGTTTGAAGTTTAGGAAAAATCTTCAAAGATTTATCCTAAGAGTTTAAACCTTAGGTGGCTCTTATGCGTATTGATTCAAGGAGTAACCAAGAATCAATTTCAACTTCTCAAATATCTCCCCATTCTGCTCTTAATTTTTGGTTGATCTAATCGTAATTAGACACTAGTTCCTAGCATGACCCAAGTTGGATCTTTTTATGCATTAGATCCCAATATGGGTGTTTAGATGATGACAACAAACAAAAGCATGGGCATATCATCCTATACAGATCACCAATTCCAATATGGGTATTTAGATGATGACATTGAATGCAAAAATGGGCATACCCTCCTATACAAACCATGATCCCAATACGGGTGTTTAGATGATGACACCAAACACAAATGAGGTAATCCAGGCCTCCCAAATGGGTGTTTAGATGACAATAACAAACACCTTTGAGGCAATCCAAACCTCCCAGATGGGTGTTTAAGCCACAACACCAAATGCAGGGGATAAACTTGCCCATCATGGAGTACCTTCTTTTTAAGCATTGAAGCTAAGATCATCTACCATAGCATTACTCCTACTCCCAAATACAAGCCACAACCTATTAGTATATAAAAGGTAATGAGAAAAAGGAGATGAAACTCCACCGATGATGGCATACCCACTATACGAGTATGTACACCATGATCATTGGCCACTATATTATTCCTACTCCCACATACCAACCATGACTTGGTAGTATAGAAAAGGTAATATGTGAAAGGGAGATGAAATTTCACCGATCATGGTGTACCCTCTATACATGTACCTACACCATAATGGTCTGCCACAATATTATTCCTACTCCTGCATACCGACCACAATTTGGTAGTTCAGGAAAGGTACTTAAAGGGAGAATGAATATCAAAATTACAATTCCATCCATAAATAGATGGGTGATATTTAGCAACCATGCTAAACCCAACACAAGAGATACAATTTTATTGTTTATATTATCATTATCAGCATTACTATCATTATTATTATTATTTCTGAGTAATATCACAAGTTATAATTACACTTTCTTCAATAACCAAATGGGATTTACCGTGAAATAACATTCACACATCACAAGACACACTAACTACCTTTTTATGTGCTTAGAAATTATATCAAGCTTACCCACACAAGACATCACAATATTAGTTTGATCCATATTAAATCTAAGTTCAAGAGTGGATGAAATAATGATTAAATAGTTGTAAGCACATGGAAGAATTATTACATAAGACCCAAGGGAATATCAACACTTAACAATGAAATAGGATGCATTTAGTCAGACCAATAGATTGGTTCCTAGGACCCATTGACTGGTCTGGTTGTACCAGACCTAGACCAAGACATCACTAATGAACCAATTGACTGGCTGGCCTCACAGATCAATTGTTCATGGGAGCTAGTCGATTGGTTTGGTCTAATTGATCTTTGTGTCTAAGTAAAGACTAACCCATTTTAGCATGTATAGAAACTAATTGATGGGTTTGACCAACCAATCGATTGGTCATGGAAACCTGTCGATTTATTTGGTCTAATCTATCGATGGGTCTACAAAGAGACTAACCATTTTACAGGGACACTAGTTGATGGATTTGACCAACGAATCGACTGTTCATCAAAACTAGTTGACTGGTTTGTTAAACCAATTGACTGATCTTACAACCAATTGATCCAAAACTCCAAACCATTTGACTACTCACAAAAACTGTCGATGGGTTTGAGGAATTGATTGAATGGTTAGGGTAAAACACTACCCAAAATTGCAAAACATACACCAAAATTTACCACACTTTACCATATTAATCCTAACATGTTTCTATATCAAAATACACATAAAAATACATGTTGGACACATAAAAATCATAGGGATACGTGGTAATGCACGTAATCAAATTAATCATGCTCAAATGGCCAATTTTATGCTTAAAATCAAAGAATTCCCACAATACTAACTTGGGAAGGATTATACTTCGTGCTCAAATCATGGCATATAAATTAGGTCATACTCACATAAACACCAACAAATAAAACCTCAATATACCACAAATGTTATTTATGTTAAAAATAAGAATGCCTAATGTCAAAATAACTTAAGCAAGTTCACATAGCCAACAATAAGACGTTATCAATGAGAGTCATAACAACATTAAGGTCTAGCTTCATGATGTCACATTCAACAACAATCATTCACAAACATCATAAATTTATCAAAAAAATAAAAATGGAAGACCACATACTACTAACTCAAACATCATACCATTCATATTTAGAAGCTAGAGTCATGGGATTAGCTAAGCATATAGGCATACTTGATGCATAGAACCTCCATAATCTAGTTGCTAAGCTAACTTATGATGCAAACACATGATTCACACTTATGAATAAAGATCCATATTATGCCACATCCTATACTTGCAACCATCCATATTCACAAAATATATCTTAATATATCACATATCTAGTAGATCATGCTTCACCATGGTCACATACCAAACTTAGAGGTGTTAAATAATGCAAATATGAGCACCAAACCTCATTATAGATTAGATAATTATATTATATCAAGGAAAATATTCTAGCAAAGAGTGAAGATACTCCTTACTCGGTGGCTCACCACAAGATCCTTGATTATCTAAGGAGATCAAGAGTCCAAAATTTGTAAAGCATACTTTTAAAATTTTAATTTAAATAATACAAATAGAGAAGAAAAATAGAGGTGTGAACCCTCAAACAGTTTCCCATAAGATAACAAACAAAGATGAACTAAGGTAAATATTATTAAGAAGGGAAAATCAAATCTAATTGGAAGAACAAGGGCCAGAGGCTTTGGCTCTCTACTGAAATAAGAAAAGGGAAGGAGTGGAAAGAAGTCCTCCAGTCTTAGCAATATGAGACAAAGGAAGAAGAGAGGAAGGAATAATAAGAGTTTAGGTGGTGATAAGGATCAAAATCTAAGACCAAAAGGAAAATCCTGGTTCTTCATACCAGAAAGAAAGGAAAATAAACACCCAACACTTAGAAACTTTTAAGGAAGGGAGGGAAAATGAAGAGGGGTTTTATGAGTGTGTGTAAGGATAATAAAGAATCAGATAAGGAGAGTTAAAAAGGTCTACTATTTGACCATAAAGGAAGGGGAGAGAGGATAAGAAGTTGACTTCCAAGGGTAGAGTGAAGTGTTGTATATAAATGTGTAAGAGGAACACATGATGTAGTATGGGGTAGGATAGTTAAAGTCAAGCAAGATTAGGCCAAGATAGAGCAACAACACGATGAGGAGTTCATCTCGAGCTAGAGGTGAGAGGGAAAATGGTAAGAGGAGAAAAGGAAAAGTGGCAGATGAGGAGAAAGTACCTCAAAATGATTTTGGGGGATTTGTATCTAAATAAAATCATATAAAGATCTAATTAATGTGAAAATAATCACAAATCTTCAAAGTATTCTAATTAGGATAAAGGGACTCTAATTAGAAGTTTTAATAACTATTGGAAAGAGAATTAAAGTGAAATAGGAAAGAATTTTGGAATCGTAGCCTAGCCAGCCGATGGATTTGGGAAAACCAATCCATTGTTTATGTAGGAAATGAAAATGAGGATTGCCGGACGTACCAGTCAACTGATTTAGGCAACCAGTTGATTGATATTATTGGAATCCCACATTTTTCCCCAATTCCAAGCCCTTTCCCAAACCAAAACAACTTTATTTTATACCAACATAATTTTAAATATATTTTTTTGAAGAATTTTAGGATGGGGTATTAAAGCATCACCCTAAGTAAGCAAAGACCCTAACACTATGCATGGAGCCATACGATCTATGCATATGCGTCTAACCACACCTCACCTCATGCCTTTCTTTTTGGCGATAAAAATCCAATAAGGAAACCCCAATATCAAGTGCACAACCAACCTCCACAACCACTAACAACTCCCTACACACATAACCAATGGGGACCACCTGGTTGGCATTAAAATGCACAAGCAAAAGAGGGAAAATGAAAATAGATGGTAGGTATGATTTGTGTAAATTATGACTACGCTTTTGATGTTAATTCCACTCACTTTCATGTCCCTTTGTTATCCCGTGATGTAGGCCATGTTTGCTAGCTCATCTTTTGTTAATTAAATGATGTAATAGGTAGGTTAGTATCTAATTATTTTTACACCATCCTAAGATCATAAATGAAGCAAGGGATGGTAATAGATGTAGGTGTTTAAGGGTGATGGGAGACTTAGGTTGACTTTTTTAGGTTGGTTAGAATTAAACTAAGTTAGTTAGATTTGTTAGATAACTAGTTAGTTTAACTTATAACCGGTTGTACCTACTTAGTTAAGGTATGTTTAGAATGAAACTAAAAATCATCATACTCCTTTTAAGTTTGAGAAAATGCTGAATAGAAGAAAATTTTCGGGCTTCCATTTCCCTCTCATGTTTGAAGGAAATCCCACCTCTTACCTAGTAAAAGCTTAGGTTAAACTTTATCCAAAACTCTTTTTTCTTTTATCTCAAATTTTTCCAAGTGGTAGATTCAAATATACGAATTATGGGTTATTTAATTCAAAATTTTCATATCTTATCTCCCTCTATTATTCTCTTATTTTATCTCTTTTTTCGGTGGTAGAAAGCCCTTACCAAACTTAACCTAATTTTATCTACCATGAATCAAATGGGTAAAAAAAATTTAGGTTATTCAAAATTGGGTTTTTCTAATTTCCTATCATAATACACCCCCCTTTAAACCAAAAACTCACAAAATATTTCTAAAACTACCATCCATATCCTTTTCCTCTTATTTGAACCCTTTGTCTCCACATTAAAATCAAACCACTATGTTTGATCATCCACAACCTAGGGGTTTGAATCTTAATGAGGAATGGAGTGAAAGGAGGGATTGTGTTATTGAATCATTCCAAATATATACCCAATGATAGATCATATGTTGGTGGCATTACTAGAATAAATATGACTCATTCAAACCCTACTACAACAACTCATCCTAAATAATAACCCTTGAACCAAAGACGATACCAAATTCCCCTTGAAGTGGAGGAACCCCTTGGTGATGAAAAAAATTCAAGTGAAAGTGGATCATCATCAAATGAGTCATCTCAAGAGCCAAGTAGGAGGGGGAAGAAAAAAGAATATACTTTGGGGATGTTGAGGAAGAAATCCTTGAGTCTCAAAGCCTCTATAATACTGAATATTTTTTGGAATGGGAGTTAAGGTACTCATGGCTTTTTAAGGATAAAAGCTACAAGTATGACAAGAGTTTTGTGGTAACCACTTTGAAACTCATATGTCATGAATTTATTTGATGGGAAAATATTACCAATTAAAGAAGTTGGAAAGGAAAATCAAAGGTGTGGTAGTGGTTAAAAATTAAGAAGCTCACGAGGGAAAGATTTGTGCCATCTTCTTACAATTATTATTTGTACAACAAATTATCACCCTTGAGACAAGGAAAAATGAATGTAGAAGAGTACATCCGTGCGTTCAAAAAATTATTACTAAGGCTTGGTATTAAAGAGAGTGAAGAACACATAATGTTGAGATATGTAGGAGGCCTTAGACAAGATGTTGCTAGAAAGATGGAAATGCAATGGTATTAAACCTTGGATGAGCTCTTTCATTTGGATATTAAAGTAAAAATACACAAGAAATATAAGTGGACGACTCGGTTTAACCTCAACAAGCCAAGTGTGATCTTGTCTAAAAATGCATCCACACCATCCACTCATCTTCCACCCCCTCAAGTCTGACATGAAGGGAAAATGAAAAGGAGTTGGTGAGCCTATTAGATCTAGAAATGTGAGGTGCTTCAACTACCCAGGAGTGAGATGCTATGAAAATTAATGCCCTAATCAAAGGGCCATGACCCTAGTGGAGGTTAATGGAGCCATTCCCAAGGAAGAATTGGAGGAGGAAGTGTCATGCCATGAAGATGAAGAGGTGGAATAAGCATCCCTGACTATTGGAGAAGGACTAATGATATGAAGGATATTGTATAAAAAATAATCTCGGGTCGATGATATGCAAAGAGAGCGTATTTTTCAATAAAAATGAACCATCATGGGTAATATGTGCTCACTCATTGTTGATGTTGGGAGTTGTGCAAATGTTGACTCTTGCACCTTAGTGGATAAGCTCGGTTTGACCACTACATCCATGCCAAACCATAGAAACTACAATGGTTGAATAATGGTAGTATTGTGGAAGTCACTAGGTAGGTTCTTATGTCCTTCTCAATTGGGAAAACATATCAAGGCTAAGTCTTGTGTGATGTAGTCCTAATGGACATGTGCCACTTACTGTTTGGGCACCCATGGCAGTATGATTGGCACGTAACACATGATGGGAGGAGGAATACTTACACCTTGAAGTATTCTAAGAAGAGCATGATCGTAACACCTTTGGTGACCCACCTATTCATTAGGGGAGGTGCCACAAATTGTCAAAAGTCATTGTTTGTTGATGAAAAATGTGTATCTAGGGCCATGGTAAAACAAAAAGTCTTATTATTATTAGTAGAATAGAGTTATGAGGAAACAAATAGAACCTTAGTTTAGGGTTATATTAGAAGTTTTGAGGTTGTTTTCCCTAGGGATTTACCTTATACATTACCCTCATATGTGGCATAGAGCACCAAATTGATCTTGTATTAGGTGCTATCCTCCCTAATAAGGTTTCCTATCATTGTAATCCTAAAGAACCCATGGAGCTTCAAAAACAGGTAGAAGAGTTACTATATAAAGTATTGAATCAAGAATCTCTTATCATTTATATTGTACCAGCTTTGCTAGTACCAAAGAAAGATGGAACTATGAGGATGTGTGTTAATAGTTAAATTATTAACAATATCACCATCAAGTATAGGTATCTCATACCAATGCCTGATGTTTTTCTTATTTGTTTTCATGGATATTCTTTATTTGAAAAAAATAATCTTCAAAGTGGTTACTATTAAATACATATGAAAAAAGGCGATGAATGGAAAACTACAATTAAAAATAGAAATGGATTGTATGAATAGATGGTGTTGCTCTCTAACTTGTTGAATGTTCCTAGTAACTTCATGAGACTTATGAATGAACTACTCAGGCCTTTCATTAGAAAATTTGTTATAGTCTATTTTGATGATATACTCGTGTATAGTCCAAACTAAAAGGAGCATGTAAAACATCTTGAACATGTATTTCTAGCCCTTAGAAGAAACAATTTGTATTCTAAGCTAGAAATGTGAGAGATTTTTCTACCTAGAGTAACTTTTCTAGGCTTTTTTTTTCTTCAAAGATGATATATCCATGGACGAGATCAACATTGAATTTATTAAGACATGATCTTCTACAAGAAGTCTAACACAAGTACAATCATTCTACGGACTTACTTTTTTCTACCGATAGTTCATCAAAAGATTTAGCACTCTCCTCACTACTATTACCGAGTGTATGAAGATGGGAGAATTAAAGTGGAAAAAATCCACCCAAGAAGCCTTTAAAGTGATCAAGACTAAGTTTAGTGAGGCACACATCCTAGCCCTATCTTATTTTTAGAATTTACTTGAGGTAGAATGTTATGCTAGTGGAGTAGGCATAGGGGTTGTCCTTCTCCAAGGAGGAAAACCTATTACCTATTTTACAAAAAAAAAATCAATGGGAATCACATGAATTATAGCACATATTATAGAGAGTTCAGGTCTTAGATCATTGGTCACACTACCTAAGTCCCTAACAATTTATAATGCACACTAATCATAAATCACTCAAATACATTAATGGCCACCATAGACTCAACCCTAGACATACTCGGTGGATAGAGTTTTTACAATCCTTTTCATTTTTAGCTAAGAATAAGAGTGGAAAAACTAATTTTGGGCATATATCCTCTCTTAAAGATATTGAATCCTTTCCATGTAGGAAGCAAGAGTTTTAGGCTTTAGCTAGATCAAAGAACTCTATATGGAAAATGAAGACTTCGGGTAATAATTCAAAAATCAATACAAGATCAAAGGTTCCTTTATGCTTCAAGATGGGTTTCTCTCCAAGAAAAACATGTTATGTGGGCCCAAGATTATTGTTAGAGAGTTACTCATCTAGGAGGCACGTGTGGAGGACTTGTAGATCATTTTGGTATCAACAAAATGATGGATGTACACTAAGAACACTTCTTTTTCCCTAGAATGGTAGGAGATGTATAAGGCATAATGAATAGATATGCCACTTGCTAAAAATGTAAAATTCATTTCCATCAAGGATTGTATACTCCCCTACCTATACTCCACCAACTATGTGATCATGTTAGCATGTATTTTATTGTAACGTTACCCAGAACACAAAGGGAACATGACACTATAATGATGGTGGTAGATCGGTTCTCTAAGATGGCACATTTGGTTGCTTTTCATAACATAGATGATGTCGCTTGTGCACCAAATCGTTTCTTAAATAAAAATAGTTAAGCTATATGGTATACCTAAATTTATTTTTTTATAGGGATACCAAGTTCCTTAGCTATTTTTGGAGGAGTATGTGGAGGTTTGTTGGTAGAAATATTCTCTTTAGTACTGCCTATCACCCACAAACCAATGGGTAAACTAAGGTTACAAAGTGAACCCTCACTATGCTCATCCATAGTCTAGTTCACAAGTTATTGAGGGATTAGGATAGCAAACTTTGTTTCATCAAGTTTGCATATAACCGATCCCCCACATATGCCATAGGTCACTCAAATTTTGAGGTTGTGTATGGATTGAATCCCACTTCTCCCATGGACCTCCTACAACTCCTTGCAAGTGAGGTTGCAAGTTTAGAATCCAAGGATTGAGTCAAATTTATGAAAAAACTCCATGAGAAAGTAAGGATAAATATAGAGAAGGTGAACGAGCTAAATAATGAAAGAGTAAATAAACACTGTAAACAACACTTATATAATCTCGGAGACCTATTTAGGCTTCACTTATGCAAAGAGTGCTTTCCCATAAGGAAAAAAACAAATTGATGCCTTGGAATGATGGACCATATAAAGTACTAGAAAATATAGGGGATAATGCCTACAAAATTGAGATACCACAAGCCACGAGGAATATCTCAAATACATTTAATGTAGGATACTTACTCCCTTACATATATTATGGAACTTTTGATCACATCAGGGAATCTTCTCAAGAAGGACAGGATGATTAGGAAGCACCTCCATCAAACATTCTTCCTTAATTAATTTTCATCCTAAAATTGAAGGACCTAAAACCTTTTTAACTTGGGAAACATCACCCTAAGTAAGCAATGACCTCATCCTTATGCATGGAGCCATTCAAGTCATGCATATGCATCAATCCACACCCCACCTTGTGGCTTTTGTTTTGGAGATAAAAACACAACAAACATGCCCCATCAAAATGTACACATCTAACCACCAACAACTCCCTACACTCATAACTAGTGGGGACCACATAGTCTGTGTCGAAATACACTCAATTTCATGTACTTTTGTGTAGATTATGGCAACATTTTTTATGTTAATTCCACTTACTTTCATGTACTTTTGTTAGCCCATGATTTAAGCTATGTTTACTAGCTCATCTTTTGTTAGTTAAATGATATAATAGCTAGATTAGTATCTAATTTACTTGTACACCATCCCAAGATCAGTAATAAAGCAAGGAATGGTAAGGGATGTACATTTAAGAGTGATGGGAGACTTAGGTTGACTAGTTATAATTAAACTAAGTTAGTTAAAATTTTTAGATAACTAGTTATTTTAACTGCTAACTGCTTGTTCCTACTTAGTTAAGGTATGTTTGGAATGTGACTAAAGGTCATCACACCCCTTATAACTATAAGACAAGGATGAATGGAGGGCAATCTTTTTGGTTGCCCTCATTTTCATAGGAAATTCCACCTCCTAGATAGTGTAGGCTTGGATTGAATTTTATCCAAAAATTTTGTTTCTTTTATCTCAAATGTTTCCAAGGTTTAAGTGGTAGATTCAGGTATATGATATAAGGGCTACTTAATTCATATTTTTCACCTTTTATCTCCCTCTCTTCTTTTCTCTCTTTTTGGTGGTGCTAAGCCAATACCACCATTAGTTCCTAACCTAACCCATTTTGTATCCATTATGCATCAGGTTGATTATGTACTAGTCCTTAGTAGTCATGTGTGTCCCTGAGTAGCTCAAGCAAGCAATAGGAGCTAGCAATTCCTCCATGCACATAATGATGTCTCTACATCACTGAAATTCATGTCATACATCCTAATTCACATCCACTCACTCAACATCATCCCAATGTTGATATCACCTCAAATCCCTAGTATCATGGCTAATCTACCCACATAAAGTACTATAAGAACACCAAACATATGTTTAGTGAGGGGATACTTGAGGATATAGATAGATAGATAGGTCAAAAATATGCAAACCATGTTAAATTAGATAGGATCGTGTAGTGTAAAGAGTGAAAGGAGATGGAGATTAGAGAAAGTATATATATATATATATATATGGTAGTCTAAAGTGCTTAGTGTAATTATCAAAATCAATACACTTTCTTAAAAGAAATTTCTTCCCATTGAAGATTTTGACCCAATGTTGACGGTCGTCCATGATATGAAAGAAGATTGGAGAGTGAGGAAAAATCTCAATGATCCTAGATAATCTTGAATAGGGTCAAATTATAACACCCACAAATTTACTACTGAAAAATTTCATTTAAATTAAAAAAGTTTAACAGAAATGAATAGATAAAACGGTAAACTCGGGGGCATTACTGCCACACTTAGTACCAAATTGGTTTACTCCTACCATCCCAGTACTAAGTGCTAAGGCTAGACAAGATTAATCTTCAAATACGAGATGTTAATAAAACACCAGTCATTAGTAAAACACAAGATAGACAGAATCATAGTGCGGAAGTTAAAAGTTACAAACCAAAAGTACAGTTTCAAAGTTCCAAATGTTCGAAACATCGTACACTAGAAATAAATTTAGATATAAAGACATAGGAAAGATAAGGTGGGAGATAGACTTCAGCCACATCACTCTCAACCCCAAGCTAGGTCCGGGCTCAGCTCTCATTCCTGCTCGATGCCTCATAAGCGTCGAAGGCATCGAAGATTGAATCACCAACCTACACTAAATCAGAGGGGCCTTCTGCTTGTGGGAATAAGCAGCACCCATGAAACGGGTGGTCAATACACTACATACTGAGCAAGGTAACCGTACAACTAAGGCCAACACATAGGGACATATAACATAATCATAATCACATGATAGCACACAATTTCTCAGGTAAATAAAGGCCCACATTGTTTATTTATTCTCTGGATAATACTTGTTTCAACCATAATTCTTATCAATCCATACGAGTACGGGAACCCCACTATTATAGCCGGTGGATCGGTCACTTACAAGGTAAAACATCTGACCACTATTATATGCCGGTGGATCAGTCTCTAGGGCAAAATGCTCCTAGCCACTATTATGCCGGTAGATCGGTCTGGCCCTGACTCTCATGGTGTTCCACTGTAAGTACTTAGTATCTTTTATGCGAATTATCACATTAGGGTTTGGTTTATTGAGCTCCGGATCCTCCACTATTATAGCCGGTGGGCCGGTCACTTGCGGGATGAAGTCCACACCACTATTATTTACCGGTGGATCGGCCACTTATAGGGTAAAAACCCTAACCACTATTACTAACTGGTGGATCGGCTGGACCCGGCTTAATACTCTTCCACTTTACATGATTAGTATTTTATCGTATCTTATTCAATAGATTCTGCCCTAGACATGCATGGCTAACTCCAATTATACTTATCCTCCTAAGAGGGCCCGTATCATATCTTGACACCTCTGCACCTCATATCTCGCCCCGACATCCTTCCCTTAATCCGCTTGCTCACACCAGGAACCCGTCTCCTACGTGTGTAGGCCTAGGCCTACCACCTCATACCCCAAAGTCCACTCACCGCCTCCCCTTAGGGTTTTCCCTAGAAACCCTAACTGGGGCCTATGTGGCCCATCCTTTTCTGCCTCGTACAACCCAGCTTTATTCTAGCACTCCTACACATCACGACCCTTTTGGTTCAACCCTCACTTCATATCCCACTCATTCTCACTTATTTTTATTATTCTCTTTTTCTTCTTTTCCCCTACTCAAATTAGGGTTCCCTCTAAACTCTAACCTAGTCTCTTGCGCACCCTTATTCTGGTCCACATACTATTTTTCACCCAAAGCCCCCAAACACCCAAACGACACTTCTCTTACCTTCCACACGCCTCGAGGCATCTTTTCGTACGTAAGGTTCGCCCCCATGTGGACCTTAACCACCCCATGCAAACCCTAGTTCCTCCTATTTCCCCCACTAACCAACTTACTTCCCCCTTGGTTATCTTTCTTTCCCAATTATCTTTTTCATGCTCCCAAACCACATCACCACATCACCACATCAAATACCCTAGCATGCACGTCCTAAGGCCACATCATATCACAACTTGTAGCACATCCACATTAATACATAACAAAAACGATCACATGGACGTACCTCGGATTCCAAGCTGCTCTACACATAAAACAGGTAAGATAATAACATGTAAAACACGACGTATAATCATACAAGACATCCAAGGCAAGTAGGTCACACATCACTCAAGCGGCCTTAGCTATACCCTTACCTAAATCGTCGCAGGGCTTGGAGCATGCTCCTACGCCTCCTGGGGGTTTTGACTCGATTTACCTATAAGAGGGAAATACTATAGGTTAATCTCCCTCTATCGAAATTACTAAAATTCCTACCTTACCCCTATCATGGCCTAATACTAAGGCTAATATTAATAATAGTAGTTTATAATCAAAAGGTAGGGTTGTTATTATTCTCAAGATAATTAATCAAATCACTACCAATCAAGTAAGTTTTAGTAATACTCATAGTATTAAAGTAAGGGTTTCAGTTTTACTAATAACAATATTATTAATAATACTAATAATATTAATAAGAATATTAATAAAAATAAGGATACTAATAATAATAATAATGGTAATAATACTAATAATTATAAGAATACTAAAAATAATAATAATAATAGAGATAATAACAATGATAATAATAGTTAGAGCAGTAAACATAGTAATGATAATTGTAATACCCCAAATTGAGCGGAGTGCTATAAGGATTAATTTGGCTACATATATATCAACATGGTATACCATCCTTTTGGTGATTCCATCCTAAGAACTCCACAGTTAAGCGTGCTGGCCGTGGAGCAATTTTAGGATGGGTGACCTTTTGGGAAGTTTCAGAAATTTTCTGAAATTCTCTCAAGAAGCGCGTGAGTGAGGACAAAGCGTGCTGAAAGGACTCGTGTTGATCTGTGGGGTCAGCCGATCAATTCGAAAGTGCTCCAAGGTAGCCCCGCGTGGTCGTGTCAACTCGGGGTGTTACAAATGATATCAGAATGAAACCGCGACCGTGAGCTGAACTTGGATGAGCCAGTCAGCCACTTAGCGGGACGATTCTTGGGATGAATTGTATTGAGACAGTCATTGGTTGAGGCGCAACGAGGACGTTGCATTCTTTGAGTGGGGGTGAATGTAATACCCCAAAATGAGCGGAGTGCTATAAGGATTAATTTGGCTACATATATATCAACATGGTATACCATCCTTTTGGTGATTCCATCCTAAGAACTCCATAGTTAAGCGTGCTGGCCGTGGAGCAATTTTAGGATGGGTGACCTTTTGGGAAGTTTCATAAATTTTCTGAAATTCTCTCAGGAAGCGCGTGAGTGAGGACAAAGCGTGCTGAAAGGACTCGTGTTGATCTGTGGGGTCAGCCGATCAATTCGAAAGCGCTCCAAGGTAGCCCCGCGTGGTCGTGTCAACTCGGGGTGTTACAATAATACTAATAATTATAATAATAACAATAGTAATAATAATAATGGTAATGATAATAATAATAATAATAGTGATAATAATAATAATAATAATAATAACAATAGCAATAATAATAATAATAATAATAATAATAATAATGATGATGATGATGATAATATTAATAATAATAATAACAATGGTAATAATGATGATGATAATAGTAGTGGAAATAATAATAATAATAATAATAATAATAATAATTATAGTAGTAGTAGTAGTAGTAGTAGTAGTAGTAATGATAATGATGATAATAATAAGGATGATAATAATAATAATAAGAATAATAATAATAATAGTAATAATAATAATAATAATAATAATAATAATCATAATAATAATCATAATAATACTAATAATAATAGTTAATAATATTAAATTCATTAAAACTTTTATTATTCAGGGTTTAGGGTTCAAGGAGGTGGGAGGTAACTTGGCTGGGTGGTGGTGCCGGCGGTGGCGGCGGCGATGGAGGGAGGAAGAAGTGGAGAGGTGAATGTGGAGGCTAGGGGAGAGGGAAGTAGGGGAAAATGGAGGTGTGGGGTGGTAGGGCAGGATTCCCTGATTGTTTTGGGGGGTAGAGGTGGTGCTGTAGGCGGCCAAACCGGCGGCGCGAAGGGCGGCACGGGTCGAATGGGGCTGTTCGGGGAGGCAATTTCGCATGACCGGGGTGGCTCGTGTGGGGAGGCAAGGAAGGCTGGTGGTTGGGTTGTGTAGAGGGCGGTGCAGGGAGAGTTTTGGTGGCTGGATCGGCTGGAAAAGGCGGCCGATGGCGGCAGAACAGGTGGCTAAATAGGCGGTGGTCGCTGGATTAGTTTTCTGGGATACCAAAATCCAAACTCGATTATGGCAGCCTTTAGGGCTATTTATAAGCTGATCAAGGGATAAAACGACAAAGGAGGGTAGGAGAGTAAGGGGGCAAGGCGTATGGTGCTCCGGCCGGCGAGGATGGGCCGGCGCAAGTCTACGGGGGTAGGCCATGCTTGTTGGGAAAGGGGGATGGCGTGAGCAGGGGAGGGAATGGCCGACTGAGACGAAATGACAGGGAGGACGACGAGAAAGAGAGGAGGAGAATAGCGGGTCAAACGGACCACCTTGAGGATAGAATCCATTACACAATTATGCATACTTTATTTGTAGTAACAATGATCTTTCTAGGATAATCATTAATTTTTCAAGCAAAACCTACTTCTTTCACATCATCTTCTTATGTTTTATTTTACCTTAAAAACCTCATTCTGAATTCTTTCAACTTCTAGTTTTAGTTTTTTCTTGTTCAATCTACATTAGTTTGTCATAGATTTACCTTTTTAATATAGCATATTCTTTCAATAAAATAGATAAAATATTGTATCACATGAGTATTTTCATGACTTGTATTCAATACCTCATTAGAAATAACACATTTTTTTTCCCTTTACCCTACGTGGACGAGCAACAAATTCACTAGTAGGTGCAATACAAGTTGAAATATCTGGGTTTAATGATGTATTTGAATGTCCACTTACTTCAATGGTGAAACTTTTTATTTCAGATCTTCTTGTTAGGGGAAACTATGGAGTGTTAGAATTAATCTCAAAGTGAGTTGAATGTTGAGCTTATTATTAGGGGAATTATAATGTGTTGGAGTTAAACCTAGATTGGAAAAGTCTGGCGTGTTGGAATTGAGTTGAGTAAATGTTGTCAGGAAAAGTATGTTGTGTTGGAATTGAATTGAATAGATAACATATGTTGAGCTTGTTGTTGGGAAAGGTTTGGTGTGTTGGAGTTAAATTGAATAGATGAATAATTTGAAATTTGGAAGGACAAGTATTTAGAGATGATAAATTGGAAGTACTTGAACTTAATTAAGAATTCCCCACATATTCCATATTAGAGGGTGTTTTAGGATTTTGAAAATGGTTGATCTACTATGAATATTGTTAAGGTTCAGTCGATTATGAATTTACTAACATTGTTTTCCTACATTTACTTTTTCTCTTGGATTCCACTTTCAATAGGATAAAAATGAATAGACAATGATAATAATATAATTAATTTTGTAAAGTTTAAGGTAATAATAAGTAAAAAAAAATAGTAATATATGTTCATTAATTTTCCTAATAATGATTACGCTTACTAATTTTAAAGGTAATAACAAATATTCCTACTAATATTAGTAGTAGTAGTAGTAGTAGCAGTAGTAGTAGTAGTAATACCACTTACTACGAACAACAACAACAACAACAACAACAACAACAACAACAACAACAACAACAATAATAATAATAATAATAAAACTCTAAGCTTTTAAAGATGCATTAGATGACCCTGATTTTAGGGAATTACACACTATGTAGCCTTGTACAAACAATAAATATAGACTATGTGTTAGAATTTAAATAATAAAAAAACACCCTATGAAATGACATTTTTACCCCTAATAATATTTTTTATTATTCCCTCCTTTTCTATCCTATATTTTCCACCAACTATCTAATGCTAATACCTAAAATACCTCCAAAGAACTTGACACGACCAATTTTTATTTTTGTCTCTCTTTCTATGTAAAATTTTCAAAATACCCTCAAATAAAATTTTAAAACTTCTAAACTATCCCACCTATTTTAAAGGCCATCCCGTCGCACTCTTTCTCTCTTGTCACATTCACCCCTATTTTTCTCTCTTATTTGCACATTATTTCTTAACCAAACTCCATAATTGACCCTCTTAATTCCTCCATTACCTCACACACCACCCCACAAAACACTACACTTGATGGATATCCTATTAATGATCCATTTTGTCACACCACCATTTTTCACTACCAAAACTTTTGTTTAAAATAATGTGGAAGAAGAATATACTAAACACACTTAGGAAAAATAAGGTACAACCGCCATACCTAGCATAGGATAGATGTCTACCACCTACCACATATTAGATACAAGGCTATAACCAACATATCAATTTAAAATACAATGCACAAACTTAAATTACATAAACATTAAAAAGATTGTTAACATCAAAGGACCTCGATGGTCCCCTACCAAGTCAGATACAAGAAGAAGGATTATTTAATAATGTAGGGATATATTAAAATAAGATTAGGGCATGACCCCAAAACCATAGTTTGTTCATAGTTCGCACATAATCCTCTGGATGTTCAAACTCTCAAGCCCTGAACCCAAGTTGAGGTAGGCCCACTACTAGCCATCCTTAAAAACCCACACATGGCTCTTTACTAATGGGAATGAGTAGGTGATTGAGCGAGCAAACACATCAGTATGTTACATATCGAGTAAGCCAGGTTGCTTATTTAATGGAATCACAAGTATGCAACATTCTATCATAACATGGATATCATATTTAATATGCGACATACTAATGCCATATAAGTAAGGGTAGTAATGCGTCAGGATATACAATCATGAATAACTCAAGCAACTAAGAATATAACATACTTACCTTTATATTCTAATAACATGGATAATCACACATGTATTAGGCAAATTAATTTAGACAACCACTAGGGTTTATTTTTCAACTTGTTCAATCGATTAGGTTATACCATTTTCTTATTCATATATTGATATAGGAAAACATCTAATCAATCATTCCTTTTATTAACTAGTTGGTCATTTAAGCCATTATCCAAGTGTTCATTCAAGCTTTTACCCTTTTTATCATCCAAATCAATGTTTCCATCATTATCTAATTATTTATTATTCACTCATTCATCATCCAAATTTTTATCATTGAGTGATGGATTGTGCATCACCTTATGATTTCACATACCATAGAAGCCTATCTATACCAAGGGAAATAAAGTCTAGGCTGAAGCCAATCACCAAAGTGGACATAAGTCCATGCCAAAGCTAACCAATATGGACATAAGTCTAGGTTGAAGCCAACCACCTGGGTAACTAGACCTTTTAGTATTAATACCCCCTAGTACATCATTAGTGTATAAAGGAGGTAAGGCATTGAGATCTCTAGGATCCTGCCTGAAGGTACCAATAAACGCCCGAAGGAAAACTAACCTCTGATAGTTAATCAAGGATCAAGTAACCCAGACCCATACAAAACTTGATTTTCTTTCGCTTTACATGATTAATACATTATTTAATGAGGTTAAGTGATCACAGAAGGACCATATAAGGAGTAAGCAAGGCATTTGCATGTTTCCTCCATATTAATCCTTTCAATTTCCTAACCATGTGTGGGGTTTTTCATTTATCATTGTCCAATATTATTCACACTCATCATATTATTTTATTCAAGCCCATGTTGTGCTTCATTACACTTTTTATCAAAGACCATCATGTTTTATAAGTGGTACACCCATTAGCCTTTACAATACTCATTTGAGTATGTCATAAATCATGATCCATTTAATCCATTCATTATGTCATTAATCCATGATAAAATCTATATTTTATCCCTTAATATTTGTAGGACAATCCTATGCATAGCTTCAAAGCATAACTAAATCAAAAGGAACCAAATCACACAAATTAGCTAAACCAGTTGATCAGTCAAGCCCAACCAGTCGATTGGTTTGGACCAAATAGTTGATAGGTTTGACTCAACCAAACCCTATTTTTCCTTAAACCAATTGATTTTTTTAGCCAAACCAGTCGACTGTTCATAGGCCCAACCAGTCGATGGGTTTAAGTAGAGAGAAAAATAAAGGTTTCTATAAGCTTACGAGTCGATGGGTTGAGTCAACCAGCTGACTATTCTAGGAATCAATCGATTGGTTTAACTTAACTAGACGATCAATTTGCCTTACAACAACACCAAACCATTATTTTCATGAAAATCATGGTTATAAATCTTTATCATACTACATTAGAACATGTTTTAACATCAAATAATCACATTTTTAGCCCATTTAAATTCCACATCTCAACATTAATCTTCACAACACATTTTTTTCAAGGTTCATGCTTTTCACTCAAAATACACAATCTAACTATTCTAATCAATTGTGCAAGCTATGTACATTCATGCCAACATATAATATCACCTTAAAGAGTTTCATATCATGTAGGATTACTTATAACCCATTTTACAAGTAAGAATAACTTACTTGATGCAGGAAAAACTTTCCTTAAACCATAAATCTCAGTATGTGAAAACCTTAACTTTTAAAACCTTAAAAATAATAATTTTTAACTCATAAATTTGTGCATAACTTTTATAATTTCAAACTTGAAATAGGAAGGAAAGAATGAACATACCATACCCAAAGGAAAATAGAGGATACTCAGTTGAACCACTCAACCATTTTCCTAAATCTAACTCTTCTTTGCTTAATAATTAAAATAAGAGGGAGCTAGGGAGAAGATTAGAAGAGTGAAAGGAATTCAACTATAAGGTTCAAAGTACAAAGGGAGAAGGTGAGTACTAGGAAGTTTGGTATTTTCGATGGCTGAAAGAAAGGTGAATAAGAGGGATGATCAGGGCTAACCAATCAATATGAATCATAGTGTGGTCAGGAAAAAATTGAAAACCCTAATTCTTATCATTTGAATTCGATCAAAAAGGATGAATTTTATCCAGGATATGTTGACCTATACTCCTGAGCTTAAATGGTGATTCTCAGTAAATGTAGGTCAATTGGTCCAAAAATGCAATTCATAAGAGGAGTAATGGAAGGTCATCATGGAAGGATTCTTCCAGCTGATTAGAATTGATTCTGAGATCAAATTAATGATCTCAACAATGTGTAGAGGAGAGAGGTGGAAGAAGACAAGGCTGAGGTCATCTCCCCCCCAATTGTCCCAATTGACCCTCTAGATTGATCTGAGGTTGTATTTTTGGACTAAATGCATCATGAAAAAGGTTAAGAATCTCTTAGGAACAATTCAACATGGGTTAACAAAGTTCCATTTTAATATAAGAGTTTTTTCCAAAATATAGAGTTTTAAAAATATACCCAGCTCAACAAACTAGTCAATCGGTTTAGCCTACTAGTCAACTATTCTATAGTCCAGCCAATTGGTTCCCCAATCATTTAATCTGTTTAGTCCAAAAAGCATTTTGCTGAAATGACGAACCAATCAATCGGTTTGCTTAAAAAACTCATTAAATTTAATTTTTTTCCAATCTAACTTTGCCTCAAACAAAATCAAAATCAACCATCAAAATTTACATAACTTCTCATTCAACATTTTCCAAAATGATGGGGTTTTACACATTTGATTAGAATGTGTCTTTTTATCTTATGGTTTCTTGCTTGTGCTTAATCACATAGAAACAATCAAAATAGAATATGAGTGGGAAAGCTTACTTTGGAGTTCATGCACCTTAACGTTTCATGAAAGGCGAATTTTTATAAGGGATCAGATATTCATTTGCAACCTAGCTACTTGATCCCAAGCTCAAATGTTGTTCAACAAATTCAAGTTTAATGACAAAGATTTGAAGGACAAATTCATATAGAAGTATGGAAATGCAACAATCGCATAATGAGGAGATACCATGAGATCTGTAACACCCTCAAATTTTACTACTAAAAAAAATTATTTTAAGCGAAAGTGTATTATCAAATAATTGAATGTTACCGTCATAGTTGACATAAGTCTAGCTTACCATACCATCCTTTCACCAACCATAAGGGAAAACAATTAGGAAGTAAAATATGATAAATAAGAAACGAGGGAACTTTCATAAATATTATATAAGAGTATGGAGGCTTACTCCATGTATAATAATTTAAAATACAAAAAAAGATAGCATGGATCTAATAGTCCAAAAAGGTATTTTCCTAGAACTAACATCCTGATAACATGATTCTACGCCCAAAACCATGATACAAAAATCACTCCTACACATATAAATCATCAAAGACTGCAAACTTGTCCACTGGTTCATCCTCGACCTACATAAAGACATCTAGATCATCTACTCATGGGAATAAATAGCACCTGTGATGATCAGTACGCTACGTACTGAGTAAGGTAATGATATAGTCAAAGCAAAATTACACATAACACATGAGTTCACATGAGAAAGTAAGAATACGTGCAATAATATAAAATAGTGGTAGGTAAATACTGATTTCAATCTCACTATATAGATATATCATATTCCAGTCTTTTATTTACGTTTGAGTTCAGAGGCTCCACTATTATTCAATCGGTGGAATAGTCTGAAACATCTCTTAAAACAACACACCTAAGCCACTATTATTATTTGGTGGAACGGACTCAACACCTCTCAGAGCAAAAGTGCTCATGAGCCACTATTATTAAACCAGTGGAATGATTTGAAGTACCTTTCAGAGACAACACACCTAAGCCACTATTATTATCCGATGGAAAGGACTCAACACCTCGATCTTGACTCATGTTGTATCTCACTTTAAATGATTAGTATCTTTTCCATTAATGCTTTATCTCTTAATTATATTTTCCTTCACATTGAGTATGGGGGTCCTATTATTCTTAATCTAATGGAACGAGCTAAAGCATCTTTTAGGGACAACACACTTGAGCCACTATTATTGTCTGGGGGAATGGATCCATATAAAAACCTTATCCCGATTCATGTGGTCTTTCATTTTAAATGATTGATATCTTATTAGAGTTTATTGTATATTCAAGATTATCATGTGGGACTCATATAAATATGCTAGATATATAATAACATAATCACAACCACATAATTATCCTTAAATGACCATAATACACTTAGGCTAATTGGAATGCTCATATTCTCCCAAGCCTTATAAATGCCAATACTAATATATACAAATCTCCAATATTCACTCAGGACATATATCCTCAATTATTACATAAATTTATATCCAACATTATTCGCAAATAATGTACATAAATGAGGGAGGGAGAAAGTAGAGAGTAGTGTATATATACATGTATGGTGGCGGCATGCGATGGAAAAAAATGTAGAGAATGATGATGCTAATGGTGACAATAAAAAATAGCAGAGATAGAGGCACGAGGGAGTAGTAGGGGGTGATGGTTGATGGTGTTATGTTGCAGGATGATGGCAGGGAAATTTTTAACAAAAGTAGCGAGAAATGATGGTTGAGAGTGATGGTGGTGTGTTGCAGATTAGAAGGAAAACACACGTAAAAAAACGGCTACAAATAGGAAAGGGAAAAGGAGAAAGAAAAGAAAGGGAAAAAGCTTAAGGTTAGGATTAGATTAAATTTTGATTAGCTAAAATAGATAAGCTTAATAATATAAATCTACTAGAATTAAGGTTGGGTTAAGAAATATGAATTATCTAGGTCAAAGATTTGGATTATGTTAAGATTTTGGGATTAAGGAATTTGGGTAAGGAATAAAATAAAATTATCTTGAGATTAAAGTTGGATTAAGGAATTAATCATTAGGAATTAGGTTTAGTAAAATTTTTTGGGTATTACAAGATCAACTACTACTTAGCCTTGTCAAAGAAAAATTCATGTGGAATATGACGTTGTCAGCAAATTAATAATCAAAGGGCATGTAATATATATCAAGGTTGTCGGTGGGGGAGTTTTTTGGATTGGAAAACATGATTATGCGAAAATGGCATATATGTCTAATATGCTAGAAATTACCTTAATTGAAGTTAAAGAATAAATAAATATTGTAAATTTAGGATTTGGAGATAAATTTCAATTTTATTCTCACTTATTCATGCAAATTAACCAAACAAGCAAACACAGAACAATCTAAAATAATTCAACGAAAAATTGAACCCAACAAAACCCTTATTGGCACCAACAAAAGAAGCTTCAATTCGGAGTTGAGCAAATTTTGAGAGGCTTAACAAATATAAAAATAGAGTGGAGCCCAGACCAAAATAAGATGTAGAAAAGACATTCTAGAGAGGGATGAGACACAAACGGGGTAGTCCCTTACTTGGTCCAATGAAAAGGGTTTTGGCTCTTTTCCACGAGGACCTAGGTTCGAATCACACCACCCGTAGCGCATATCTTAGGTACGAAAGAACATGTGAGTCTTTTGAGATGAAATAACTGCAGTAATTTGAACAGTCATAGTGTAGGATTTCGATTCCTATTAGTGACTAAAGTCACTAGTGAAGGTTAAGCTCCTTTTGGACACTCGTGGTCACAGACACATGTTTCTTACACTCCTGAGACATATGTTATGATTTACCTCTGTCATGTAGGCTAAGGCAAGGTTAGTGACAACACTTACAACAAGTATATTGCCTTTTGAGATACAAATAGGGAGAGAGAGCTCACTAAATGGAGTGGTCACAGACACATGTTTCCTGCACTCCTGAAACACATGTTTGATTTACCTTTGCTATGTAGGCTAAGGCAAGGTTAGAGACAAAACTTAAAACAAGTATATTGCCTTTTGAGACACAAACAGGGAGAAAGAGCTCACTAAATGGAACAATTAAGACATTAGTCAAGGAGAGGATGAGAACACAAATGGGGAAAGAGGATGCATAACACTTTTTTTTTTGCTAGATATGTTTATCATAATTACATTTTTATTATTATTTATGTATAATGATATTTTGTTATTGTTTGATATTATGTATAATAATGTTTTATTAGTAGTAGTAGTTATATATCATGATACTTTTTTATTATTAATATATTAGGTGGGGGCTTCTTGATGCGCTATCATATACACAGCAAATTTAATAAATAAATCCTAATTCCCAAATACGTAGTAAATGGTAAGAAGGAGTCGAACCCACAAGGAATGGTATTTAATCAATAATTATGTAATTGATGTTAGAACCCCAGTTACACAGTCTCATTAATTATATCACTAATTCTATACTATGGGATACTTTGCTCACTAATTGATGAATGAGGATAGGAATGAATTGATCATGGAATTAAGGTATCAAATACTCATGAAAAAAGAGTGATTCTAAATGATTTAATGTTGACCTCTAGAGACTCATAATAATTCATCTCTTTGCTTTCTCTTCATTCTAATAAATTGAATAAGCTCTCAATTTATCATCTAACCAATTAATAACTTAGGTTATGAACACTAGATTCAATTAATGGCAGTATTACGAATGGAAAGAAGTAAACTACAACCATAACCACATAAGCTCGGATTATACAATTGTACGAATTAATGGACAAGATTAACAATTAACCTTTTTGCTACTCTAGACACGTTAATTAACAATGACATATTTATAAAGTTGTCCTAGCGGAGATTAAAATCTAAACTAAATAGGTGATCAATCTAATTAGTTTAAATTCTTAATCTATGATACGAGATCATTCATCTGCGTCCATTAATACAATTAAATTTCATAGAGAATCATAATTTCATATTATACTGTCATATTTGAAGCCTAATTCCATCCCCAAATCATCCTAACCTATATTATTTACTCTACTATCTGCATAATTGTAAGATCACGCCATTAAATGCAATATTTTCTAATTAATATAAATGATCTCTAATAGATAAGTAATAATACACTAAAAACAAGAGAAATGAAAATTGCAATTGTAGTAACTTTACTTCCATTCAATCAAAATACAAAACTTGCAATTGAGAAAGGAATAGAGAAGCACTTATCACTTGAATTACAGACCGTCAATTGTTCAATAGAATACAAGAAAGATAAAGAAAGTTAGAATTGTGAATTACATGTGTTTTCTAGAGGGAATTGAGAAAGAGAGAACATCAAATGTTTTTCTAATGTAAAAAACTAATCCCTAAACCCATAATTATTAGAGAATATATTAGAAAAAAGGTCGTGTGAGCAGTTACAAAATTTCAAAAAAACATAGTCCATGTTTTTCTATAAGTTCTCTACCAATTTTTGGATTCTAAAAAACTGAGATTTTATTTATTGAAGGAAACACGGGGGTACCGTGTTCTTTGCTCTTTCGCCCTTCTTCCATTAAAATTTTAGCACAAACTTCTCTTGATGTCTTTGCTTTATTTCCATTTTTCTTCCCTTGTTCAATATTCCTTGATGTGTTCTTTGCTTGATTTCCTCTTTTCATCGATTTCTCCTTTGAATTTCTTCACTTTTATATTTTCTTGCAAAATCTATTCAAAAGAGAAAAACTCGAGAAAAGATTAAATCTTATAAAATTAATGAGGAATAAATGATATTTTTACACAGGAAAATAACCTATAAATTCTATTTGTCAAATACCCCTATTCTTAAATCATTGCTTGTCCTCAAGTAATATCATATCATGCACATGAGAAACATCAAGAAATTCAAGTGAGATAAGTTATGGATTACAAGAATTGTAAGATTGGATTTATTCATTCACAGAGTTTAACAATGCATTGGGACTTAAAACATTTATAAATCATAAAATCACAATGTTGAGAATATTTTGGATCACACATGTTAAAAAACCTATAAACAGTCTTATCAAATGCTCAAGTGGTTAGGGAACGAGAGTTAATATAGTTAGTATCTCACCATGTAAAGTTAGATTAAGATTAATGAAATTTAAATTGGCAGATTCTTACTTTTGGTGTGTGAAAATGCTCACTCTTATGTGTATAGGGTATGATGTGTTTACTCTCAAAACTTCTCCAAATGATAATGATCGCCCATATGTTTGCCATTACTCTCAATTCACCACTGCTGAAAAGAACTAAAGTATATTAAAATCAAAAGGTCTTAAATTTAGTTATAATGAGGCTAGGGTTATAAGGCAGGGTATAAATTTGGGATTGTAGCTTAACTTTATTAACTAGATAAGCAATTTTCTTCTTTCCATTAAGTCACAATCCTCTCTTCTTTTCTCTTTTTTTTATAACCTTTTCCTTCAATCGAATAAAGAATAAAAGACTTTAGATTAGATACTTCACCAATTTTTTTAATTTTTTTGCACCCCCATGCTTAGATTTTTACCTTATTAACAAATGATTTCCCTAAAAATCTATTGCTTCACTAGTCATAGAGTGAGGGAAAATTCATATGGAGATTAGTTGTTAAAGAAGGTTAAATCCATAGAATAAGGCTTAGGCTCAAAGGGTTTATGTAAATGAATAATAATTTTTAAGGTAAGCTTTTTGGTCTTGTAGTTAAAAAAGAAAGAAGAATTCCTTTATCATTTCAAATATCCTAAAGTTATATGCAGTCTTGAAGAGAATTTATGGTAAATTCTAGTTTCACATATCATTAGAGAATACACACAAAAGAAAAAATATATTTTGGATAAATCATGTATCCAAAGATTAGGTTCAAGCGCTCACAATGGTATATCTACCAATTTTTAATTTTATTTCATCTCATTCATAATCAATGCATGGATTGATTCCTAACCATTCTAACTTTCTTTCCTTCACCACTATCACAATCTCAATTTCTGTTTTTAAGGTTTTGGAAGATGGTGATCAAATCAGTTAATATTATTTAAAAAATAGCCTTTGTAAAAATATTTAGTACCATTACTTTGTTTACCCCATGAATGGATAACTCAAATCTAACACTTCTTGTTTTAAGAATAACTAAAGAACAAACATAAGATCACACACTTAGGAAACGACTTACCTAAAAAAAAATAGCTATAGAAAGAAAGAAATAAAACTATATACATATATATATATATATATATATATATATATATATATATATATATATATATATATATATATATATATATATATATATATTATATATATATATGCACATAACACCCACAAAGACTATCTTAACTCAATAAATTACCACAAGCACATCCCCCTACTTATCTTGTTTATTGCCCCCAATGAACTAACCCAAGAAAAAGAGACTCGGAATAGGATTTATGAAGGAGGTGGTGGTGGGTCCCTATGTCCGAGGTGAAACTCGTAAAGAGATTTCACCATTTCCATCATTTAATCTTGATTTCAGCGTATGGAATCTAGTTGGGAGTAGACTTGGGTTTGAAATTGGAGATGCCATTCGAGAATATAAGTAGAAGAGGAAGAGGATCTAGCCTGTGAATTAGGGGGGAGGGAGGTGGTGGTGCTTGCTCACCATGAGGAGGAAATGGATGCTCAATCGCAAGAGGAGCGGGATTGTCTTCATCATCAATTGGCTGCCAATTTTGTGGGTTTAAAAGGTCTGTTCCGACAGGGTTAGGTAGGGGAAAATGAGCACGCCTGATGTAGGAGCATACATTGAACATAATGATTGTCATATTCATACTAATCCTCAAGGTAAGGAAGATGATTTAGCTTTTTTAATGTTGGACCCTATCATGTTAAATATTCTTGATAATTCTAAGATGCTTGACATTAAAAACCATTCAAGTTATTCTTGTAGGTATGTTATATATTTGCAAGAAGATGATGTTCATACACATTGATGTGTACAAGTATTCCAAGGCATGCAAGGCTATGACATACATGGGATGATACATTACAATAAGAGATAAAGTGATGAGATTCATTATCTGTATAAACTTGTTGTAAACCCTAACCCTAAGTATATTTTATATAAGTTAGGGTATGGCTATAATTTCATGTATGTATCTTAGTCAATTGTATAGCTTTGTAATATTAATCCTTAGTATCATTTAACAAATGATATTATGCTTTGGATTAAGGTTAATATGGTATTCATTCAACCATGATTAGTGGGCTAAATTAAGAAGGAAAAACTCAGCTTGTTTAAGCTAGCTCACCACCGAGTCTCCCTTCTCCTATATATACCCTTTTGTGTGCATGGTTTGTGGGCAGAATATTGAATGAGAATTTTAATCAAAATTTGAGCAATAGAGATAAAGTATAATCCTCCCTTTTGGGTCTACATTGAGTAAGGAAAATCCGGGATTAATCCTTCCTCAAATCTATCTTCAATTCGACACATTTGAAGGCTTACAAATCTGTCGAAACACCTTCATCTTGTAACATCAAGTTCTTCGTCTATAATCCACCAATTCACTTCATTTCTTTTGCACTACAAATTTCAATCCAACCTTCCATTACTTTGATAAAAACCACATCAACGCCCCTAGTATGAAAGATACCATGCATTGCCCCTACGCTCAATAAGATGCATAAGACGGAAATGTTCAATATCGATTCGGGTGCTCATGGCTTCTATGGGAATATCATCATGGAGATGTATGTCCATACTTAAACAAATAGTTGTAATTAAACCACCAATGACAATATTACCCTGTTTAGAATTTTCTACCCTTTGAAATTGCTTAGCTAGAAAATAGGCAATGTCTAGTTGATTATGATCTAGCATGGCATTGATGAAGAAAAGTTCTATGGATTGAACAACCCCTGTACTATCCCCCCGCCCAAAAATGAGGATACTTTGCTCACTAATTGATGAATGATGATAGGAATGAATTGATTATGGAATTAAGGTATCAAATACTCATGAAAAAAGAGTGATTCTAAATGATTTAATGTTGACCTCTAGAGATTCATAATAATTCATCTCTTTACTTTCTCTTCATTCTAATAAATTGAATAAGCTCTCAATTTATCATCTAACCAATCAATAACCTAGGTTATGAACACTAGATTCAATTAATGGCAGCATTACGAATGGAAAGTGGACAACTACAATAATAACCACATAAGTTCGAATTATGCAATTGTATGAATCAATGGACAAGATTAACAATTAACCTTTTTGCTACTCTAGACACGTTAATTAACAATTACATATTAATTAAGTTATCCTAGCGGAGATTAAAATATAAACTAAATAGGTGATCAATCTAATTAGTTTAAATTCTTAATCTATGATACGAGATTATTCATTTCCGTCCATTAATACAACTAAATTTCATAGAGAATCATAATTTCATATTATGCTATTATATTTGAAGCCTAATTCCATCCCCAAATCATCCTATCTTATATTATTTACTCTACTATCTGCATAATTATAAGATCACACCATTAAATGCAATAATTTCTAATTAATATAAATGATCTCTAATAAATAAGCAATAATACACTAAAAATAAGAGAAATGAAAAATGCAGTTGCAGAAACTTTACTTACATTCAATCAAAATACAAAAATTGCAAAAAGGAATGGAGAAGCACCTACCACTTGAATTGCAGACCGTCAATTATTCGATAGAATACAAGAAAGATAAAGAAAGTTGGAATTATGAAGTACTTGTGTTTTCTAGAGGGAATAGAGAAAGAGAGAACATTCAACATTTTTCGAATGTAAAAAACTAATCCCCAAACCTAGAATTGTTAGAGAATATATCAGAAAAAAGGTTGTATGAGTGGTTACAAAATTTAAGAAAAACACGGGACCTCCATGTTTTTCTTTAAGTTCCCAGCTAATTTTTGGATTCTAAAAAACTGATATTTTATTTTCTGGAAGAAACACAACCTGTGTTTAGGAAACACGGGGGTACCCATATTCTTTGCTATTTCGCCTTTCTTCATTTAAAATTTCAGCACAAACTTCTCTTGGTGTCTTTATTTCATTTCCAATTTTTCTTTCCTTGCTTCAATATTTCTTGATGTGTTCTTTACTTGATTTCCTCTTTTCATTAATTTCTCCTTTGAATTTCTTCATTTTTATCTTTTTCTACAAAATCTATTCAAAAGAGAAAAACATGAGAAAAAATTAAATATCATAAAATTAATGAGGAATAAATAATATTTTTATATAGGAAATAGCCTATAAATTCTATCTATCACTTCTTTAAGTTCTTTAAAGATATTTTAGGTATGTAGTATTAGATAATTAGTGGGAAATATGGTAGAGAATAATAAGAAATAGGATCAAAGGTAAAATAATTATTTCGCATTGTAATTTTTGAATTGTTTTGAAGATAATAAATAATCATTATTTATATAGAGTTACTTTATGGATAACGTTCTAAATTTAGAGTTATATGATGTGTTTTAAAAAAATTAAGATTATATCGTATATTTCAAGTGGAGTCAATGTTATATTGTAAATTTTTTTAAAAACAATAATTTTATTATTATTATTATTATTATTATTATTATTATTGATATTCTTGTTAGAAGTACTTATTATCATTAATGATTATAAAAGTTAGTATCAATTTAATAAGAATTGATTGTTTAATATTTTTATTTTTACAAAAAGTAATAATATTTGTTGTTGTTTTTGCTATTATTATTATTGGTACTTATTTTATCGATCAGATCAGCTCAGATCTAATCTAAATAACAAATGACCAACGTAAAGATATCTTGTGATTTCTTCCTCGCCCAAACCGACTTTTGGATGCGACGGTCATCCTTTCCAAGTCATTTTATCCTACTCGTATATCTTCGTCCAAGCAAGATTCCCCTCGCTACTTATCATTACAAAATACACCAGATACTGTAATCTTCAATCGACATCAAGCAATTGCATAAGCAGACACTGAAGAGTTCGCCACAATGGATATATGGGGCAAGGCACGGAGCTTCGCTCAAGAAGCAGCAAAGCGATCACAGGAGATGACAATGGAAGCAGCAAAGAAGTCGCAGGAGCTGACTGCAGCGATTGGGAGCTCCAACTTCTCTGACATTGTGTCGGAGACTACTAAGCGATCTAAGGAGCTCGCCGCTGAGGCATCGAAGCGTGCCGATCAGATCAAGGCTGAGGCCTTGAAGCGCGCAGACCAGATCAAGTATCTCTCTATCATGGATTCCGCTACTATTCCGTCGCTATCGCCGGGGTCCGAGAACTCGGTGTCCGCGGAGGAATTGGAGAAGTTTGGGGTTACTGATGAGCTTAGGGAGTTTGTTAAGGAGATTACTATGAATACATTTCAGGATTTTCCTTTGCCAGGTAATTTATCTTGATTTCTTGATTTCGCGTTTAGGTGTTGGCGCTAGTAGATCCATTGTTATAATGATCTTTTGGTATTTTTGTCGTATTGCATCAATCTCGTGCTGTTTCTGTATAGTTTGCCGTCTTTTTGCTAGTCTCATTTCTAGTTTCTTGTGACAATTGACTGAATGCTTTATATAACTACTTACATTTAAATTAGATGTCATGATCTGATAAACATAGGAAATCAAGAGGATCATTCCGATTCTTGAGCGAATGCTATCCCGGAAACTAGTTGGCTGAGATAGTGCTATCATTGTGTCGTTCATTCTTTTATCAGATGGAAAACGAATGAAGGGAAGTGATACAAGTAATACCAACAGGTGAATCACTTATGATATTTATGTTGCTGCAAAGTTGGATGTGCCCTAATCATACATGAATCAAATGGAGGAGTGATGTGGGGAGATATAAGGAATTAGTTGCTTTACCCAGCCTTTAGTTGCTTTCTCTTTACCTGTATAGTTAATTTCATTTGCCTTCACTTTCTGTCAAACACTTTACCCAGACAAATGTTAACATGATCTCACTGCATATTCATGAGTTTGGTATGATCAAGGGGTAGACTGCAGGTATTGTGTGCATCTTAAAATACTCCCCTTTTTGTTTGCTTAATGTTTTCTGACTTATTAGGTGAAGCTATTGGAAGGATCCTCAAAGAGAGTGGGCTGTATATATATTTGTCGGACAAATTAGTTTTTATCCACATTATGTTGTGCAGTTTCTATAACCTTTTACTATTAGTATAGGTGTGCTTTCAGGCCCTGGGAGTTGGTAGTGAAGATTTTTCATATGTGCCATAGGAAAGTATCTGTTTTTACATGCATAGTACTTATTTCATTATCGAATGGAGCTTCCTCTGTTATGCCAATCTGTACTTCTTGCTAAATTGAAGGTATTGTTATCTGAATATCTTTCATTACCCTATCAAACAAAAGATAGCCATTCACAAGTTGTTTATATGCATGAATTTAATGCTACTGCACCTTATTCGTTGATGTTACTATGTTACTTTCTGGCAGAAACATTACTATCTTGAAAGCACTGTTATTCTTTCTGGAGAATCTGTTTCTAAAGTGGTCTAAATCAATTTTTATGTGACGCACATCAAATTTGTAGATCATCTGTAATTTTCCTTCCAACACTAGCACTAAACACATAAATTATCTAGTATACCCTTTTTATTTTTTATTTTTTATTTTTTTTTGTCTAATTGGTAATTGAGCATTAGCTTGTTCTGTAGAATACATTTATATTATATTCCGCTGGAGCTGCCGCTGGAATTTCATTTCTTTTATGAAGCTCGTGAGCATCTTCTACTCAATTTTTATCAGATTCATTTTGGCAGAAATTAATCTTACGTGAGATTGAACTTGTTTCTAAGTTATTCTATGTTAGTAAAGTGGAATTAGAGCCCTGGATGGACTGATGTTTTTGAGCATGGAGATAATATAACTGGCAAGTTGAACAAGAATGAGTTTTGAGAATGTTGTTAATACATTTGAGGTTGCTATATTCAGAATTGAATGGACAATGACAAATTGCATTGCTTTGATAGTGGCATATATATATTTGTTATGTTGGTTATTATGTTCGTAGTGTAAATTGTGATATCTTGCACTCTTCAAGTTGATGCTTGCTGACCAGATAACCTTTGATTGTGTAGATGATGCTCCAATGTCTGATGTTCCTACAATCTCAAATGTTCGGCAAGATCTAACTGAATGGCAGGAAAAACATGCCACTCTTGTACTTTTAACTGTCAAGGTAGTTGTTATATTTTTGCTCCCCTTGTTGGGTAAGGGGTTACGTCAGCATATTTTCATGGTAACAATAGATTATATGTCCAAGAATCATGGTTGTTAAAATCAGATCTTATGATTCTAAGGTCCTACAATCTAAAAGTTATGAAATGTTCCGAACCTAAACTAGAATCTTAATGAGAAGAATCATTGGAGGATCTTATGATTCTAGCTAGGCTCAAGAGATTCTTATGATCCTAGGCTGAATCTTACAATCCTACCTATTCGCTGTAATTTTTATATATTTTTACCTCAATATCTATTTTTCCTCTTGTTCCCACCTTATTTCTTCCTTAGCCGGTTATCCCTCTAATTGTCTGCTCTCATTTATTTTGCTACATCTTGAATATGAGTTGACTACTCTATCCAAATTTTAAAATGGATATATTAAGGTTTATGATGTTATTAGTTTATTGGTTTCAATTTAGTTCATAACAACCCTTTGTTCTATTTTCTTTTGTTGGTTTCTTGATGTAAACTAACTTCAAATTTGTGGTGTATACATGTTTGTTGAACCAACTCATTGTGTATGCATGTAAACCAAACATTTTTTTTGTCTCAATCCACTTAAATGTTGAAAGCCAACATGTTAATTTTTTGGGGTATTGATTCTTTTGAATGAATGAATGATTGTCCATTTGTTTTGATTATGTCTTTGTATCTATCTGCCTTCTTGTTCTTCTTTCTTTTCTTTCTTTTCTTTTTTTCCCCCTAAAAGAAAAATGCTTGCATTTGCTACACGATAATTGTATTCTCCTATATTTTAAATCTTGGCTATAATCTATGATGAATAATTGATGTTAATTTAAATCATTTCATTTTAATTTTTACTTTTAGTTCGTGGTTTTCATTTTTTATGTTTTTCACTGAATGTAGTTCTTAGTTGTGAATTTGACAATTTGTGTTGCTTGTAAGTGCTAAAGCTTTATTATTGACTATTTACCAGCTTAAAAATGTACTTTCAATTTCAAATATGATAACTTAAACATACATGTATATGGGGATAATATTTTTGTGGCTTCCTAGGATGTTACCATCCTACGATCTAATTCTATGAGCCAACCAATCCTAGGTAGAATCTTGATCTTGACATGGTTGCCCTGGATGGTCTCTCTCTGTTTAATGTCTTTTGTGTTTGGGGTAATCTAGTGATATATTTGTTTAAATTTTGCTATGTCTTTATACATGACGAAAACATTCTTGCAGGAGATCTCAAAGCTGAGATATGAGCTCTGTCCACGTATTATGAGAGAGAGGAAGTTCTGGAGAATATATTTTATGCTTGTGCACAGCCATGTAGCTCCGTAAGTAACTATTTTCTAGTATGCTTGAGTTGTTGTTGCTGTTTTGCTTTCTTTTGGATGTGTTCCTCCGTCACTGAATACTGCCTGAGAGGCCGGAAGCAAAAATATCCATATGTTCCAAAATAATTTCCCTTTAAGAGGACCCATATTTTCCCTTGGATGATTGACCATCCACTTTTGTGCATGAGTTGTGCTTGGGGATCCAACTGTTGCTTGTTTGCCATCTCCCTTGACAGTGATAACATCATGATGACATGCATGCATTTGATGCGTTCTTATACCCCTATGTGGACCATATAAAGTAAAAAAGATAAAACTAACCATGCATTTTGGTGATATGCCTTGTTTTAATCATGTTAAACTCATGATAGCACACCATGAGAGTGATTTCTAAAAGGATAAGAACCGAGAGACCTGAACAATTGAGTGTCATAAAAAGCATGAAATATTGGTGACTGATTGACACTTTACTTCAGCAGTTGGATGTATGTATGGGCACACCTGTTATGATGTCAGATGGCATGTATTACTTACATGTATCTTTTCATAAAAAGTTACATGTAAGTGTCAACTTGGCCACTAGATGACAAGCAGTGGTGTCAGATTTTCTAACAAAACTAGAGAAATCGAGCTCATAAAGTTTTAGTAGTTTATGGAATTAAGAAATGTAATTGCTTAAATTGGCAGGATATGTCAGGCTTATTGGTCATAATTGTAAGTGAAAGGCTTGGTACTTCTTCTATGTAAATGTTGGCCTGAGTATAACCATTGTTGATATGGTGTTTCTGTGTACTTTTTGACCTATGCAATCATCTTGAGCTTCTTATTAAAGAATGATGTGTCATGGACAAGTGTTGGTTGTCTATGTGGCCCTTCTTTTTCAGGGATGTTGGCTGGACAAAATAGCTTTTCAACTGCACTATAGAGTTACTTGATGGCCAAGAATAAAAGCCAACATTGAAATATTTCAGCAGTTGAACTGTTACTTCGTATAAAAAAAATTGTATGCTTGAACATGTCATTTCGTCCTGAATAGTTCCTGATTGTAGTTACTAGCAAGATTTTGCAATTGATTATGTTAAATAACGTCTATAAGGTATGAGAAGCAGTACATGGAGGAAAAGCTAAAATCTGCTGAACAAGAAAAAGATGGAAAAGCTAGAGAAACAGCAAGAAGTAGTAATGTGTCTGAAGTAGATGGAACAGAAACCAAACGGCTAAGTAAGACCACATCAACCTCTGAACAAGACTTGGATGTATTCCTTCTGGGAGATCTTGGCGATAGTGATGAAGGACCTGGTATGTTGCTACTACTTTCGAATTTATTTGTTAATTTAATATTCCTGTTGTGCCAGACGATCAATGCGACTTCATCAACTATAATGCACTTTGAAGGACCCTTTCAATTTACTCGTGTAATATTAACTTTGACATATATATATATTTATATATATATATATAAGAATACTAAACACCATTATACTTTCCCATGCCAATTAAACCTACCCTATGCCACCATTTCCAAATAGCTTTAAACATTAGGCAATAATATTACGCTTGCAGCCGCAATTGCTGTCACAATATTGGAGCATTGTAGACAATGATTAATATATTGCAGCATGACTTTTTAGTGCATATACGTATCTGTAAATCATGGAAACAAATATGGGGTCAATATGCCGATGTGCCGATATGTTGGCAATACATATCAGGTTTTAGGCTTGTTGATATGCAATATCGGTGATACAAGAGTGGGGAACTATTTAACACTCAGCTAATATATCAGCAATACATCGGATATCTGCTAATAGCCTAATATTACTTCCAATATTTTGCTTAGTATATAATTTACTGTAGAAAATTGATTTGGAAATATATTATTAAGTTGCATGTGGAACAAACATACATTAGAGGGAATGGGGGGAAAAAGTAAGTCTTGCTTTTCATTTTAAACATGAAATTTGTCTTTAGCTTATAACTATTAAACAATTATTAAATGAATCTAATATACCACAAAATATTAGGATATTAGATGTTTGACTTAAAATAGTATTTTGTGGAAAAAATTCTGCCTGCTATAATTGCGATGTATTATTTGTGGCCCACAATGGTCTGCTAGAGCGATACACCAATCATGGCTAGAGTTTATTGCCTGTTCTAAGCATGCCACATATTGCCCATGTTGCATTTTGACGTCATGTTTCGGCATTCTATCGTATCAGCAAACTAAAAATATAATACGCATCAGCTGTCATGCCATGTATAGACAATATCGCAACCAAGCTCAAACACGAGCCAAGTAGGAAGACACTGGGTATGTTGCCACTGAAGACTTCATCTGTCACTCGTCTTGCGTGTATTACTACTTGTTGATGGACTCCTAACCAAATAAAATATGTAGTAATGAATCTTACGCACGATATCTGTGTCATGCATGCATCTGATGGTTGCTTAAATCTGTCATGGGCAAGTCGTTCATTTTTCCTTGCTCTGTTTGCAAAGTGATTCTTTATTATTATTACTATCATTATTATTATTTGTGGGTGGAGTGTAGATGTGTCAAATGGGTCATACAGATCAGGTCAATTTTAGTTAGGTTAAAGTTGTGTTGTTATACAATCGGGTTAGGTTCAGGTCTGATTTGAGTAACTGTGGTTCGTGTTGGATATATATTGAGTTCAGTTATTTCAGTCAGGAGAATATTAGGTCGGGTTCAAGTCTGCCCATCGAGTTTCTTTAGGTTTGGATTTTATTTTGGTCTAAACATTAGGGATTGGATCGTGTTTGGGTTTTCTGGATTTGAGTCTACACACTCTAGGTGATATTGGGTTGAAGCCAAGTTAATTCAATTTAGAATTTATATTGACATTGATTGTTATCAGTTTAATGTAATTAATAAATTAAATTTTGTAAAGGATTATTATTGTTGTGATTATCATAGTAATTTTTATCATAATATATGTAATTATATAACAAATTATTATCATTATTAGTATTATTATTACAGTTATTGTTATAAATAAAATTATAAATATTATTATATACATTAGTATAATGATTGTTAAAGTAATTATTATTATCATCATCTTTAGAAATAAAATAATCATTATTATTTGTAGAAATATAAATATAAATGTTACTATTGTTATTATAATAGTATATATTATTATTATTATATTTACAATTATAGTTTTATGGTTATAATAATTATAATTGTAATAATAATAATAAGAATAATAGAAATTTTTATGATCTAATATGTTTTATGCTAATATTTTATCAAAATATAGAGAGGAGAATAAAGTTTTGCTAGTTTTATTTCATTTATTGTTTTATGGATTGTATATTTTTATTTATATAAAATTATATTATTGATATAGTTTATTGGTGTTTATATATCAATACATATTAAATAAAATATTACTTTTGTAGATTAAATTTAATTTTAGTTTGGATCAAGTTTAAAATTATATTCTAGTATGGGCTGATTTTGAATTCGAGTTGGGTCATTTATCGGAATTTTATTCTAGTATGTGTTAGATTTTTTTATTTTTTTTTTCTGATTGTATTATTTCGATTGGGTTCATTTCGGGAACGGATCACTATCAGATTAACTAAATTTAAATAAGTTCGGATTCATTTAAGTTGATTTAAAATTTTGAGTTGATATTATATTTAATTTTTCTAATAAATTTCGAGTTTAATTATTCGAAATGGGTTGGGTAGGGTCAGCTTATCATGAGCACTGCCATGCTTTCAGTTTTCTTTCGTACACATTTATCAGATTCAAAAGATTTTTAATTTCATATCCAAATGGGTCTACTGGGCTTAACTATTGACAGACCTGCATATCACCTCAAGTCTAATGCTTCTTCTGTTTGTTTTGGTGATCAGATGATGGAAATGATGGATTTGATGATGACTTTGACAAGATAGATGAGAGTTCGGTGAGCACACAAGATTATTCCGGACCATCAATTAGAATGCTTTATTTCACTAATAATTTATTCATTGCTCATTCGTGCAGGAAGATGAAAAGGGCAAAGGCTCAAAGGTCCAAAACTGAAATGCTACGCAATAAACCATCATGTTTTGAGGATCGGAGAAATTCCAGTTGGATTTGAGACAATAACTGCATTTACTAAAAGAGGATGTTGAAGCCCTTTAAAGAAAGTCATGGATTTTTGTTTGTCTCAATCCTGTCTCATCCCAGCCTGCTTCTGCGACAGTGTGCTGTTGGTTTCTTGTTCTGTTGTTTTCTATTTTTCTGGGGAATGCCTGTCGGTTGAGAAGATTTTATTGGTATATAGCTATCTTTAGTCAAGGACTTGTAGCCAGAAGCTTTTTCCAACTAATTTTTCCTGATTTTTCTTTGAGAAGTTTCAATGTGATTATACCCACTTTGTGTGCTTAAGACTGAAACCTTGTAAATACAACGTAGTATGAGCCTCGGGACTTTGAAAAGTCCTATCTTGGTATCTTGGCGCTGATAAACCTACGATAATTGAACAGATTGACTGCCTTGATTCATCTTTCATGCTTTCGTGGCGCACATGGCCCGTTAAATGTTACACGATGAACTGATTAGATTTATCTCTTCATCCTGCGTTTCGGTGCTGAAAATAAGAATGTAAGGCATCCTCCGAGCTAATTCTTGTTTTCAGCTCGTTAAGAATACGATGGACCTCGTGGAGGTAGAGAGACAACTTAAAGAATTGAACCCTAATCGTTTATGATATCTAATCTTCGATCTATTAAATTTAAAATTTTAATAACGGATCTGATTATAAAAAATCAAATAGATAAGATATTGGATCAAATGATTTACAAATAATATATTATTTTCCGTAAATGTATATATGTGCGTGCGCACACATACTCGAGTGCAAGTGCATGCTTAATATAAAATTTACAAGTATAAATGTAATGATAGTCATATATCAAATAATGATATATTATTTTTATAAATTTATTAAAATAAATATATTATCCTTTGATGGACATTAAAATATGCGCTTCACTTTAATAATTAGTTTCTAAAATGTATTCACTTTTGGATTCAAATCTCTTTAATGATATTCTAATATTTATTTTAAATAGAATAAGATATTTATATAAATATAGATATTACCTAACAGCCAATTCATATTATTAAAATATTTATTGTAGAAGTTTTTAAATTTAATAAATTAGAAAATTCAAACAAAGATCGAATATTCCAAATCAATCCATACATGTGAATATCTAAAAATTCAAATATTCGTATTTGACCGGACCTCCATTCCATTTTTTAGGCATTTGAACTCTATTTTTTTTATTACTATTAAAAAAAGAAATATTCTTGCTAATTGTCTCCCAAACAAGTATATAATCAGTGAAAAAAATGTGAGTTAAGAAAAAAAAAATATTTGAAGGTTTTTCAATTTAATAACAAACATTTTAGAATTTTCATTTGAGCAGAAAACGTTTTTGTTCTAAATAAAAAAAATCAGCTAGAAAGCTACCTAAGCTCTACGAATACAATAAAAAATTAGCATTTTTATATTTATACTATATAACAGAATATGTATAATATACATATGTATGCATCATGTGTAAATATGTATTTTATACAAAACAAAATATTATTGTTTCCAAAAATTAAAGCAGGATAATTTAAAAAATCGAATAATCTTAAACGAAATTAAAACCAAAATGTAAGTTCCAACATACAAAAACAAATTGAAATTAAACCAAATCCAGCAAAGTTACCAAACAAATCTAACCATAAAAAAATAGGATGTAATATCCCAAAATCCTAAGTTCCGAAATTTTGGCCAAATAAGGAATTAGTAGGGAATTAAGCATATAAATTAATTTACTTAAAATATAGGGAATCAATTAAGGTAAGTTGGGAGGAAAATAATAAAGAATTTAATTGGAAAAAAATTAGGGTATTTTCCTAATTAACATGGAAGTTAAGGAAATTTATCTAAAATAACCTAAATTAAGCTAAAAAGGAATTAATTATTATTTTCTAAATATTTTTATTCAATAACCCAAAAATATTCTAAATAATTTATGCAAAATCCAAAACCAAAAAAAAAAAAACCCATTTCCCTTTTTCTTCCTTTTCCTTTTCTTCCTTTTCTTTTTCCTTTCTTCTTACCCGCCGGTTGGGCCTCGCCCGGCCCAACTTTCCCTTTTCCCTCCCTTCTCCTTCCCCCCGTGGCCCAGCGCGTCCAGCCCGCATCGCAAGGCGCGACGCAGAGTTTTGCCCCGATATCTCTTAAACTCCGCGTTTCAATTAGCAGGAAGTAATCGTTGCCAACCGGCCGGTTCTCCCTCTCCTTTCTTTTTCCCTGGACCGCCGGTCCACCCCTTTCCCTTTTCTTCTTCCTCCTGCGTGACCGTACCCTGACCTGCAACCGCTGCACCTGCCGGCAGCGCGCCTGCAACGGCGGCCACCTGACTTTCCCTCTCCCGTCGTTTTCCTTACACCAATTCGACCCCAACCGGCCTTTTCCCCTCTCCCGAGCGACTTGCCCCTTTCCCTTTTCCTCTTCCCTCGACCCCGACGCCCCTGCCATGGCAGAACCGCCTCGACTGCCGCCACCGGGCGGCATGCCTGGTACCTGCCACCGCTTTTTCTTCTTCCCCTTGTCATTGCCCACCTCAATCGGCCTATAAATACCTAAAGAGCCTCCTTAATCTGGGTTTTGATTTCGAAACCCAGAAACCCTCCATTCTTGCCGCCGCCCCGTTAGACAAGCCGTCTGCCGCAGCTGCCTAACGCCGATGATCGAAAACACCCAGAAAAACCCTTGCACCACCCTCCACGCAACCAAACCGTCGCTGCCTCCGTTCCTACCCCGCACGAGCCACCACAATCGTGCGAAGGTGCCACCCCGAAAAAACGCCACCGCCACCTTGCGCCGCCCTCTGCCGCCACCTCCGCCGTAATTAACCCCCGCTCCACCTCCCAAAGTGACCAGCAGGTCCTCCCCTATCTGCCCATACCCTCCTTACCCCCTGCTTCCTTCTCCACCGGCCTCCACCATTTCCACCACCTTCCTCCTCCTTCGGCCGCCGCGTCCACCACCGCGCGCCGCCTCCCTGCTCACGCCCACCCTCATTCCACTCTCCTCTCCCTGCTGTCTCCTCCCCCACACTTAGCTTCCTTTTTCCTCTTCCCATCTAACCACTTTCCTCCACCTTTTCCCTCTCCTCCTCCTCTTCCACCGCCGCCGCCGCCGCCGTCTCGCGCCGCCGCCGGACCACCACCGTTCTCAGGTGGTCTTCCACTCACCTGAACCCTAAAACCCTCCTCTTATGCCACCTATAGTGGCTTATACCTAATATTAGTATTATCACACTTATTATTATTATTATTATTACTATTATTATTATTATTATTATTATTATTATTACACTTATTATTAGTATTATTATTATTAATATTACTGTTATGATTATTATTATTATTATTAACTTATTTACTAATACCATTTCTGTATTATCCTTAATGCTATCATACTATCACCCCTTCTAACCCTAAACCCTATTATACTTAACTTAGGGCTAATACCATTTTCGTCATTATTGGCATTTCTAATACTACTATTATTATTACTTTTATTATTGTTGTTACCACTATTAATCTCTGTATCCTAAGAGTGTTATTTTCTTACAAGCCATAATCTTTCTCAAAACCCTAGCTTTCAACATACTTAACCATTAGTGTTAGTGTTATTATTTTTATTAATACTATCGCTAAGATTACTACCACTGTTGGTGTTCTTACTATTTAACCCAACCTTATGTGAAGTATTGTAACTGCGTAATAGAGTCTTACCACACCTAATATCTCTAACATTGGTGTCATCCTATTATTGATATTACCCATATGCTAATTCTATTAGGGTGACAAAATATGGGAGCCCTTATATTAGTTATTCAAAATACGACTTTTATCATGACTACCCCTAGGAGTGTTAGCTCGTTGTTATTGCAACCATTGTAATAGTATTTTAATACTAACACCAACATAAGTGTCACTATTAGTAGTTTACCATTACCATTATTACCATTACTTAACTATGCCTAGCAAACACTAATGCTATAAAAATAGGGCTAATGGGTCTAATAATAAAAGTGTAACAATAGGTATTAAAAATAAAAATATTTTGACTACTAATATTTAGTATACTAATTCTGAGGTAAAAACCCTAGTTTTTGTATAAAACTCTTTTTAGTAATAAAAACCCTAACCTTAAACTAGAATGATGATTGATAGTAATTATAAGGGAAACTAATACTTAGCTTTTTCCCCTTTCATAGGTGACCCCGATCCGAGCCCTAAGGAGCTAGAGGAGCGTGCTCCAAGCCTGGTGCCTACCTAGGTAAGGACGAAGCTATGGCCTTACGTTATGTGTGATGAAATGTGTTGATGAATGATGAGCATGCCATGTTGATGTGTATTATGTATGTGTTATGAATAACCTGCTTTGTGTAGCGCAGCGTGGATCATGAGGTATGTTGTGTGTGCCTTATGTTATATATGCATGCCATGTCCCATGTTTATTGTTGATGTTGACGATGTGACTTGTTATGGCCCTCTAGGACATGCATGCTAGGGTTTTGGGTAGCATAAAATGATAACAAAAGAACAACGGGGAAGTGGATATTGGAAAGTTTGCATGGGGGACTTAGACCTTGCATGGGCGTAATCCTTACGTGGGAAAAGCTGATTTGGGTTGTAAGTAAGAGCTTGGGAGAGTCTTGGAAGGATTGGAGACTTAGTATGAACAATAACACATAAGTTGGTGTATAAGAGGCCTTATTAGGGTTTTGTGTGTGAGTGGGTGTTGGAGAGTCTGCATGGAGTGTTTAAATTATGCATGGGAATGAATCTTACGTGAGGAAAGTTGATTTAGGAAGTAAGTAAGATAATGTCAAAGTTACGGGTCCATTGGGGACTCGAGTGCAAAATTTTACGTGGATCGATGTAAGGGTGTCTAAGGGACCCAATTAGGGTTTTGGGAGAAAATGAGGAAACTGAGGGGTACAAGGGTAAAAATGATCAAGGAAGGATGGAGTGTGGGGTTGAGAGTGAGAGTTCACTTATATAAAGGGGGAGTATGGGTTTTCTAAAGGAGAGGAGAGATTTGGGGTGAAAGAGGGAGATTACTTATTGAGGAAGTAAAGTGCTAGGGTTTGGGTGGCTAATTAGGGTTTTGTCGGTCACACGTGAACTTGGGAAATAAGGTAATACATTTGGGGAGTTTCATAATAAATATGAGGCGCGAGATAGAGAACAAAGTAACGTCTGGGTAAGTAAGAAAGAGTTGGGCCACATAGGTCCGACTAGGTTCTCCGAGGAGGAACCCTAGAGGGATGAGGACATACGGAGTCGATATCATATGTGTCGGGGTAGTCTATATTCTTGGAGATCGTGCCTTACTATATGTCACTATGCCCTAGTCTACGGGGGATGGATGTCGGGTGTGAGAAAAGGGTAAGTGTCTCAACATATGAGGCGGGCCCGCTTGAGAGGCAAATAGTAGTATGTTATTGGCATGCATGTCAAGGGTGATGTGTGATTCAATAAGATACGGATAAGACACTAATAACGTAAAGCGAAAGACTGTTGAGCCGAGCCTTGTGCGTTTCGTTCCGGTCCACCGGCTATAATAGTGGTCAGAGGCGTTCTGCCCTGTGCGTTTCGTTCCAGTCCACCGACTATAATAGTGGTCAGAGGCGTTCTGCCCTGTGTGTTTCGTTCCGGTCCACCGGCTATAATAGTGGTCAGAGGCGTTCTACCCTGTGCGTTTCGTTCCGGTCCACCGGCTATAATAGTGGTCAGAGGCGTTCTGCCCTGTGCGTTTCGTTCCGGTCCACCGGCTATAATAGTGGTCAGAGGCGTTCAGCCCTGTGTGTTTATTTCCGGTCCACGGCTATAATAGTGGGGGCCTCGGCTCGATAGACCCAAAGTAAATAAGTTAAACCATGGGAAAAATACTAAGTACTTACAGTGGAACACCATGTTGAGGCGGGGCCATTCCGGTCCACCGGTTAGAATAGTGGTCAGAGGCGTTCTGCCCTGTGTTTTTATTTCCGGTCCACCGGCTATAATAGTGTGGTCCCCGTGCTCACATGGATTATTGAAGAAGAATGCGTGAAATGGACTTATTTCATTAATGAGAATACAGAATAAGATATCAGAAAGTGATTAGATCTATTCATGCATGTCATCGTATGTTATTTATGTGTTGAATGTGGGTCTTGTGTGCTATGTGTTGGCCTTAGCTCATCTGTTACCTTACTCAGTACGTAGCGTACTGATCATCCGTTTCATGGGTGCTTCATTCCCACGAGCAGAGGGCCCTTCTGACCTTGTGCAGGTAGGAGATTTGGTTTTCGATGCCTACGACACCTATGAGGCATCGGGTGGGGCTGAGTATTGAGTCTACTTTGGTTGGGGCAGATAGGGAGCCGGTCGGACATCTTGTTATTTCCGTTGTCATTTATCATGTTCTGAGTCGTATTTGTGTTACGCTCGTATTTTGGAGTGGAATTCTTAAATTGTAATCCTAACGATATTTTAACTGCTGTTGGTACCTTAACCTTCCTGGATATTTTATGTTGATTATGCACTTATGCTTTGTTGGTTTCACTTCACGAAATTTTGATCTAGCCTTAGCACTCGGTATCGGGACGGTAGAAGTGAACCGGTCCGGTACTGAGTGTGGCGGTAATACCCCTAAATTCATGGTTTTAAATTGTACGCTTCCGTTAAACCGTTCGTTTTAAACGAAATTTTTCAGTAGTGAATTTGGGGTGTTACATAGGATGTTCTTATTTGAAAATGTATGTTTACTCGGTGAAAAATATTTACCCTCCAAGCAACAACAAAAATTGCCGAAAAGACCTGCCAAACAAAACATAAAATTTGCCAAAAAGACCCCACATGCAACGGTAGAAACTGCTGAAGTACCCCCAAGAACGGCAGAAAGTGCCACTCCCTTCCTACTTGTACCACCATAATTTGTCGTCTAATTTGTTGTTCTCCCCCCTTGCACCGGCTGAAGTTGTCGTTTCCTCCTAATAATTTGTATCGTGCACCCACCTGCTTCTTGCCGATGCAAATATATAGTTTTACGGATTATAAGAAATGGTTACCCATATTTTAAGGGAAAAAAATTCTATCAAAACAATAGATATACTGATGTCGAATATTTATGTATTATTTCCATCTGTATAGTCCGACCGCATATATATAAAGAAACAACTTCGACATTTTTATTCTTCGACATTGAGAAATCAAGTATACGTTTCAATAGAAAATTTTCATCGGAAGGAGAAAGTCTTTGTTAAATCTTTTGGTATAGCAGTATATATATATTTTTTAAACTCTCACAATAAATAATAAATTTAAAAATTCTTCAAATTACGACGAGTTTAAAACTCCGATAAGCTACGTCGAATTCGAAACTAATGATATATGAAGATGGAGTCACAATGCTCAACGTACTACAATGATAGATTTAGAATACCGACAATGATAATCTATGAATATACAGAATAAATACAAATAAATTCTCCAAATTTTAACTACAACCTACACGAAGATGTATATTTTATTTTTTTATTATTGTTTATGTCGATGAATTTATCATGATGAAATTAATAATTATTTTTATTATATTATTATGATAAACTCTTTTTTTAGGATATAGACAATACATATTTTACGACTCAAAATTATTAAAGATTTTTCATAATAAAGCAAATATTTTCTAATATTGAAGAACTTGTAACATGGGTTAAACAAATGGGTATAACTCATAAGATAATTTTGATCATAAAAGGTGCAAGAAAAGGAAATGGTATAGAGACAGGTAGAATCTCGATAAAATGCGAAAGAATTGCAACATACGTCCGTACTATACCTACATATAACAAAGGTGCACGTATTAAAAGTTCTAAAAAAATGATTGTCCCTTTTTTTATTATTGGTGTTGAAAATAATAATGGTGGATGGCAAGTGATAATTAAAAACAAGACACACAATCACAAATTAGAAAATTATGAACAAGGGCATACTATTCTAGGTAAGTTGATTGAAAATAAAGTTTAATTTGTTAATGAGCTTATTACAGCTAATGTAAAGCCACAACAAATCATATTGATTCTTCAAAAATAATTTGAAGCAAATGTAAGTATGAGAAGGCATATTTATAATGCCCGACAGAAGCTTAAATCAGAAGAAATGGACAATTAAACAATGTTACAGCATGTTATGAGTATGTTGGTTGAGAAGTATTATTTTTAATGGCATTGAAGTGAGCCATAATCAATTATAATAAGCGAACATCTATTTGCGCATCCCGTATATGTTAATATTTTACGTGCATTTTCTTTTGTTTTACAAGTTGATTATACTTATAAGACAAATAGATATGGAATACCCTTACTTGAAATTGTTGGATTAACACTAACACAATTGAATTTCAACATTGCATGTACATACATATCATCTGAAAAGGACGAAAATTATTTGTGGGTATTTGAGAGGTTGAAGACCTTAATGGATCCATCTATGCATCCAACCACCATTATTACCGATCGATAACTGGCTTTAATTTCAGTTGTGGAACGTATTTTTTTTTTCATTTTAAAACATTTATTATGTAGGTTTCATGTTAATAAAAATGTAAAGGAAAGGTGCAAGAAAGTCTCTGGTCGTTTATCATTCGCATGTAGTTTTATGTCCCAATGGAAAAATGTGATAGATGTTATAGATGAACAAATATATGAGGAACGACTCTTGTCATTAAAGAAAGATTACGAAAAGATGATTAGCCTAATTTCTTATCTAAAGACGAACTAACTACAACTATATAAGCAAAAAATTATTTTTACTTTCTTCGATGATGTGTTTCATATTCATCATATTACAATAAATAGGAATGAAAGTTATTTTATCTCCTACTGTAGTTGGTTTTAAATATTTCTGGTGATATAGTAATAATATACTGATTTTTTTTGTACAACAGGTTAAAAGATGCACACGAATTTTTGAAGAGATTTCTAGAGACATCAAGAGGTAGCTTCAACACTGTCTTCAAATAAATGCATGCATACCTTGAATTGCAACATGATGAGATTAAAGCATCACTTGAGAGGTTTCGATTCAATACACCGCATTTTGCTACAAGTGCCATTTACACCAATTTGAGAGGTCATGTTGTCATATACGCAATGGAGTTGGTCAACAAAGAGTGCAAAAAAAAGTAATTACGTAGGTACAGATGATCATTTATGCTAATGTTACATACGGCATACGCATAAGATACCATGTACTCACGAGATTAATACATACATTCACAACTAAATGGCAATCCCCCTCTCGTCTATTCATCCATTTTGGATGAAACTTGACACAGATCGGCCAATAAATCCACATACACCACAAGAACCAATAAACGTTGCATCTTATTTACTCCATATTTTCATGGAAGCTATTATAAGCTAGCCACCAGCAATATAGAATTAGTTGGCTATAGAGATATTTAATATTGTTGTTCCACAAAGAACACCTCTCCAAAATCCACCAGTAAGAAAGCATAGGGTTTGCTCAAAAAACTCTACCAAAAAAGAACAATCCAATTGGGAGTACACAAAACAATAATTTTCTAGTCGTTTGATATGAACACAAGGTTGTGGTCGTAGTCAAGGACAACAAGTGGCATTTATATCATCGGGCCAATTACAATTTTTGTACGTGACTTAGATGAATTGACATATAATTCCTTATATTAGTACCTGGTATAATGTGTTAGGAAATGGAAACTACGATTTCAAAGCATTAGCACATATTATACTAGGAGATGATGAACAGTTGGTTCAAATTTGTACTGACTTATATCATGAGATATTGGTGAGACGATAGTTGTACGAGAATATGTTCGTATATGACAGCATTGGTCAAGTTCTGAATAATATTGCCCACTGGGAAGGGCCAGCACCAATGATACACTAGATGGAAATGCTTAATATTGGTCATGCCATTGCAACCCATTATTGTGTTTTGTTTGCATATTACTCGTTAAATGCTTACAACTCATTCCTACATTTAGTGGCGGAACATGGAATCTAAGGTCCTGAAAATGAAGTGACTATATGCTTATGATTTTTTTTTTCCATTTCAATATTATGACTCACCTTAATTGTTAATTTTTTTTTGTATCTAACAGGTATATCTTGGGAAAAAAAATTCATTCCCACCACTAAATGCAAATTGGAGTAGATACCATGACAATAGTGTTTCAACATGGAATACACTATATTTTGTAAGATTGCAACAATGGCGCTCATTAGTTAATGATGACACCCAAGAGCCACATCCTCTATCTTCAAACAAGAGTTTTACCTATAATTTTTGTAATTTTTTCTTAATTTATTTGTGTTTACATATTCTAAAACATCGACATCATTCTTAATACGAATTTGTGTTATCGTGCAAATTAGCTTTCCATTAGAGCCTAAGTAAGTCATTCAGTTTAAGTATCTCAGAGTTCAAAATAATTGAGGTGGATTGAGTTATACTTTAAACAAATACATATAAAATAAAAACTATCTAACATTAATTATAACCAAAATATTTTAATCAAATAATATAACCAAACAAATGCACATCAAGGTCATTGCAAACTCCCACGTCCATGCTCACGTCCATGCCCACGCCCACACCCACATCCACGTCTAGGTAGAGTAATTCCTAAATCATGCACAAGATTTTTACCACATGTAACTAGCTACTGATAATTTGAAGCTGGCTCTCCCTTCCAATAGACTTGATGAATAGTTTTACGTGCTTTTTTCAGACACCTTTCAACTGGAATTTAATACTTATCATTCAAATGTTCAGACAAAAATTTTCCCAGCGTTGCTAATACATACCTGTGGGTTCTAAGAACATACCAATCCTTAGAGTCATGAGCCATACCCCAAGAGTATTGAGTCGCTCATCTGAAAATATCCGGTTTCAATATGTGTACATGCCTCAAGAACTATTGGCTAAGCATGTGTGTGTAAAAAAACCTTATGCTTTTTGAGAGAAGGACCTATGTACATGCTCCCAGTTGACTTGATAGGTTCCTCAAGAATTGCTTGTGTATATTTGAATGGATGTGTGACTATATCAAGTACATACGGTTCCACTTTCTCCAAACAATGTAGAAAACTGTGACATAATGCCATTGGACAATCCCTGTACAGATTAGCTACTCCATATGGATCCCAAATAACCTGTCACAAAAAAAAATTAAACTAAATACAGATATTGCTAACATAATATAGTGAGAATATGATAATTTGAGCATACCTTTAATGTAGGCATAATATCAATCTTTTCTTGAAATTACTCGAGAATCTCCAATTTATTATCAAATTTATGTCCACAAAACCACCTTATATAACGAGGATGTTCTAGATCATGCCCAAGTTGCTTCACCCCAAACCCCAAAAAGTGTTCATAAATCCAAGTCTATTATAATATTCGATTGTGTGAATTAGCATTAAATGTATCCAAGTATGTAATATATATATATAGTAATTGCAAAATTACCTATAATAGAGTGACATCTCCCGACATTTAAGCAGCGTCAGCTCTGGAAGCCATCCTAAATTGTCGATAAAGAAAATTAAGTGTAGCTACTCCCCATGTATAACCTTCAACCTGGCTTAGATCTTAAATAAAAATGATATATTACAAATTTAATTTATCAACCGACTTGTCAACAAACAATGATAGGCCAATCAACCATAATAAATACCCGATTTATTTTTTCTTATCCCCTAGCTAGTATGATTTGCATACTTCCTGTAGCCATTTAAATGGAAGCTCACCCTTTCAAATGACTTCATTCTCCTGCATTTCCTCCATCCCAAACAAGGCACCCATTGCACCAATCAATTTCCCACACACGTCAGTAGTCATCTCCAAATATAATAGATTACCATCGACTTGTAGCCCTAATATGTGATGTACATCTAAAAGGGTGATTTCCATCTCACCCTATGACATATGAAAACTCTTGGTGTCTAGTTTCCATCAATCAATAAATTCTAAAATAAGTGGCACATTCTCATACTCAAATGTGCAAACTAGAAGGTATGACAATTCTGTTTGGCATAGTAGAGAAAACATCCTTCCATTGACACTTCCAGGAAACATCCTGCCTAGTGTAGATCCTAGGACAACCACGATCCTAAAAAAAATATCAACATATGTGATGACTATATATGATTGGTTACAAATAAAATGCCAAATATTTAATAATGCATATGACAAACATACATTTCCTAGCTATAAATCTAAAGCGATGTGACCGCCAAAACTTGGGATCAAATTAGGGATGATTGGACCTTCAGGACATAGCCCATGCAAATACAATTCATCCTTCAACTATATACTGCGCTCATCTTCACTAGCTTCACCAGCATCCCTATCATCATCATCACCGTCATCACGTCTATAATCATCATCGTCATAGTCATCATCATCATCATCATGCACATATGTCAATGAAGATGGTTAATTAGTAGTATGGGGCAATGATGTTGGCAAATCTAATGATGATGTAGAAACACCAACAACAAGTGGGTGAACTAAGGATGATGGTACTCCCATATCAAGCTGTGTCGCCGAAGTAAAAAAAAAAACTACATATTCTGTAGATAATGGAAAACCTTCATACCCATAACCTCTAACTTGCAAATCATTATACCCTAAACCTCCAAACCCTAAACCTTCATACCTTAAACCTCCAAACTCCGAACGCCCTACCCTCAAACCTCCATACTTGGAATATCCAAAATCTAAACCTCTATACCCCAAAACGCCAGCATTTGCCACAAATGATGGAATAGTCAGCAAATGTTGGAATGGTAGAAGCTACATGACTAGACCTTGGTTGTTCGGGAGCTTCTACATATTTTTATTGTTCCAATGCTTTTGTAATACTCTAAAATTTTAAAACCTAAAACTTAATAATTAACCCCTTATTTGGAGTAATTTAATATTAAATTATTAATTAAATTATTTTGTGGACCTTTGATTTATAAAAATAGATTGGATTATTTAATAAATTAAAATAAATGTTTTATTATTTTATCATATTATTTTAATTTAAATAAATTTTCAAACCCATATTTTTACTAAAATTTTCCTATTAAATTAATACTTTAAATTTTAAATAAATTTATTTATTAAAATAATTTCTCCATTTAAATAATTTCTAACCCTAATTCTAAAAATTATTTTATTTTTCTTTTCCCCTTTTTCCTTTTTCCTTTTTCCTTTTTCCTTGCCATATCATTTTCTTTCTTTTCCTTCTTTCCTCTTGGGCTGACCAACCTTCTCCTCCATTTTTTTCTCCGCTGGGTTTCCCTTCCTCTTCCTCTTCCCCATTGGCCCAGTTCTGCACCATTTCCCCCTTCTCCCTCCGTTTCTTTCTTCTCCTTCTTTCCCCTCGTTGGGCCAATCCAACATCCCCTTCTTTTTTTCTCTTCTCTCCCGCTCGGCTGCCCATTCTTCTTCTTCCCTTCTTCCCCAACGTTGAGCCAAACGCCCCCTCCCTTATGCGTATACCTTCCACCTACACCTGCAACCCTTGTCTGCCCTCTCTCTCTCCCATCCCTTTACTTCCATTTTATCCATACTCACCTCCCTATACAGCTCCCCCACATGCCTTCCCTTTGCCTTTTCCTCTCCCTCTCCCTGCCACCCTACCTACTACCTACAACAACCCCCTGCACCCACCTACCTTGCACGATTAGGCCTGCCTTCTCCCTTTCCTCTTCTTTTTCTTCTCCTTCTCTTATTCTCCTCCACCCTATTTCTCCACCTCGATCTCTTTCTTTCTCCCTACCCAACCTTCTTTCTCCTCTTCTTCTTCTTATCACCTGTTTTGCTTCGTTGCCCCTAGCCACCATCTCCACCGCCCAACCTACCACCATACTGACTCCCCTACCCCCTTACTTCCTCCTTACACCACCCTTAGCAACCTACAGCCTCCACCTGCAACTAACTCCCTCTCCTTTTTTCCTTTTTTCTCCTCTCAACCCTCCTCCCCGCACGCTACCTTGTGCCACACATTCACCCTATTCAACTGCCGCTGAAGCCACCCCTCAACCACCTGATATTCCCCCTATTACCCCTCTACCTCACCTTGCCCGAAATCCCCCTGTAACCCCTTCGTTTCTCCTCTTCTTTTTCCTTTCTTCCTCTCCTTCTCCCTTCCTTGCATCTCCTTTCCAACCACCGTCGTCGCCATCTCCATTGCCCTGAACCATCATTCTCCGACCCCAAGCCACCACCTACACCCTGCCACTCCTCCTACACACAACAACCACCCCAACTCCCTCCAAATCCTCTCTCAACCCATCATCCGAGACCTCCTTCCCTTTGTCAAAACTCCCCCACCATTTCCCCTATTCGTGCATGCAACCCACTCTGCCCATGTAGCGTGAGTGTTGCTACACCATTTTAAGGATATCAAAGAAATTTTGAGGTATAATATAGTTAGTAGTAATATGTATTTAATAAGCTTTTCTTTGATAAAAATTTTCTCTTTAATCATATACTACTAATATGCTAATTATGATATTATTTTTAGGTGTAATTTTTACTAATCAAAGCTTAAGCTTTTAAACTGGGGTACAGGTAAATTTTAATTATTGTTAAAAATAAGATAACCATTATACCCTACTAAAATGTGTGGATTTAAGTATATTAGCACATTAGGGTTTTGATATGTGTTTTGTGTGTATATTATGTGTTGATAAGTATCTCATGATTTGTAGTGTTATGTTGGAAGATAGAATGAAAAGCATGCTATATTATATGAATGGTGACTTGTGTGGAAATGGTGATTAAGAAAGGGGATTGATGTTAATAATGATGTCACGTGCATATGCATACTATGTTAAGTAAATATGGACATTTGTAGTAGAAATAATGTTAATATGAGCCCTAGGAGCATTTTAATAATTTTACTTATGCATAAGGACTGATCTAAATAAATGTACATGGTAGGTGATAATGGGTGTTAAGAATAATAATAAGGATTTTGTGGTGTAAAATGATGCATGTGGGCCACTGGTGTTATAATTTATGTGCTAGGGATAATTTGGTAATTTAACAACTAAGAAGGGTAATATGGTAAGTTAAAAACTAAGAAGGGTGTTTTGGTAATTTAACAACCAAAAGGAGTAATTTGGTAAATTCATAAGTAAAAAGGGTATTTTAGTAATTTAACAACTAAAAGGAGTAATTTGGTAAATTCGCAAGAAAGAAGGGAATTTGGTAATTTTATAAGTAAGAAGGGTAATTTGGTAATTTTACAAGTAAGAAGGGTAAATTGTTAATTCTTCAACTAAGAAGGGTATTATGGTAATTTTATAAGCAAGAAGGATAAGTTGCTAATTTTACAAGTAAGAAGCGCATTTTAGTAATTTAGCAAGTAAAAAGGGCATTTTAGTAAATTTGCAAGCAAAAAAGGTATTTTAGTAATTTTGTAAGTAAGAATGGTAAATTGGTAATTTTACATATAACATGGCAATTAATCTAATAAACCTCCCTAATAAATCATAAGTGATATTAAATAATGGAATAAGGGTTTATAGCCTTAGTATCACTTGTTTAAGTATAATCATGTATATTATAAGGATATAGGCATTTTAGTAAATTGGATTGTACATAAGGAAAATGTATGGTTTAGGGTTGAATGGGTAATTAAGGGTGTATTATGATATTAATTTCATAATCATATAAGAGGTGCCTTAATTGTTAATTATGCATGGAAATGTGTGTTGGTTGTACTACAAGTATATGTTAGGGTTTATGTGTTTAATGATGCATTTGGTGTGTAGGGTACTTGATTTCATAATTAGTAATATATTCATGATACAATAACCTATTATGCCATGTGGATAAATAAAAATGAATCATGTGAAGAAAGTAGATTATAAGAAAAAGCCTTAGCCTTAGGGACATTTTGGTCATTTTAACCTAAGGTGCCTATGTATAAGAATTGAAATCTAGGATGGCCTTAGTGGACCATTTAAGTTAACATAGACAATAATTCTAAATGATTACTTTATAATAATAGAAACAATTAAAAATGATATTAGTGATGTATCTTAATTCATATTAAATATATTAATATTCTAATATAAACGTGAAAGAGAAAGATCGAAAATAATGGCTCTTAAAGGGTCATTACCCTAAAGAAGTGATTTAGCCCACCATTATTATGGATTTTGCTGATGTACCTTAGTGCCCAAGCCAGGCCCTACATCTTACTCTATTTAGTTGTACGGACCTACTTGGGGGTATGTGTAACACCAAAAACCACAACTACAAAAAAATAAAAAAGGTAGAGAAAAACAACAAATTTGTGAATTATTGATTGGGCAAAACAACAAATGAATTTTTGGGATATACGCCACACTTAGTACCAAACCGGTTCACTTATACCGTTCCAGTACCAAGTGCTAAGGCTAAAGAAAATGAAATACAATCTACAAGAAATTCAACATACTTAAATCGGAGTAGCGTATCAAATCATTTACAAGAATAAAATCCACCAATGGTAGTTATATTAACAACATTAACTTTAAAACTGGGAATTTAAAGAGAAGTAGAAAAACCCTAATGGTTCCGGATAATTCCTTACTCTCTTTCCCATTGCCCACTTGAGTAGCACCTGAAAAGACCTGCAAGGGACACTGCCCATTGAATAGGCAGGGGCCCCACGAGTGGAACCCTTCAGTACTATGATACTGAGTAACCCTTTAATACCACACTTAAAAATAGGCCCGCAATGCAACACATAATGCAAGCTATATACATATGTAATGAGAGGTGCATACATAACAATCACATATATAACAAGGCTGCCACATATCAACGAGTTATAAAGTATGATCGATACTTTTGGGCTTTAAGCCATTACTCCATCATTATTCAATCATCTCTCAGGTTATATCCAAGTGAGTGCGGGAACCCCACTATTATAGCCGATCGACCGGAATACATACAGGGCAGAACGCTCCCGACCACTATTATTGTCGGTGGATCGGTCTCCGAGGCAGAATGCTCCTAGCCACTATTATTCGCCGGTGGACTAGTCTGGCCCCGACTCACAAGGTGTTCCACTATAAGTAATTAATATCTTTCCACAATTTATTCACATCCAATGCTTGTTTTATTGAGCTCGGGACCCCCACTAATTTAGCCGGTGGACCGGAATATATATCATCATCATCCAGGGCAACACGCTCCTGGGCCACTATTATATCTGGTGGATCGGTACTCATAATCACTTGCCAAGGCAACACGCTCCTGGGCCACTATTATAACCGGTGGATCGGTACTCATTATCATAAGTCAACTGGGCCCGGCTCATTAATCTTTCACTTTCATGATTAGTATTTTTCCTTTCTTTAATCAGCAAAACAATTCCATTTATTTTCCTCAGACTGGAGATCAAGAACCCGGGACACAAAGGTACACCGGTCGTACTGGTGCATATAAGCTACTCAGCACCCTTCAACCATGAACCCAGGGACACAAAGGTACCCTGGTCGTACTAGTGCATAAAGCTACTCAGTACCCTACCGACAAGGACACCTAATCCATAAGTATGCATACCCCCTAACTAGGTCTGTAGAGCTAGATAGAGTAAGTTATAGGGTCTGGCTGGGGTACAAAGGCACACCAGCAAATACCAGAATAATCGTGGGCTAAACCACGTCTTTAGGGTAGTGACCCCTAAAGAGCCACCATTCCCGATCTCGAGTTCTTTCACTTTAAGTATTAATGTCTTAATTAAGGTGATCACGAAAAGCACAATAAGCAGATACTTATTCACTTCCAATCATTCTGATATCATTAGTCATTTCTTATTCAGACGGTTATCCAAGATATCACAGAGAAACCATTAAGGCCATCATAATCTTATCTAATTCCGAATTAGGATTTATTCTCGTGATACTTACTAATTATCAAATACTCTTACCTTGCTAATCAGCATTATTTGAATCATATTATGAAATTCCACAATCACAACGACATGTTAGGTGCAAATTACTTATTTACCCCTTACTCATATAATTGCTAAGTCATCCCTTCCTTACTTGACAAATTACCCTATTACCTTTCATGTTGCATAATTACCAAATTACCCCTTACTCGATTTAGGTTACCAAGTTATCTCCTACGCTTTTTAGATCACCATTCACCCCTCATAATTGCTACACTTAACATGTCTCCCATTTGGCTGGTTAGATTACCAATTTACTCTTTTCTTTTATTACAATCAACAACTTGCCCTGTAGTTGGATAAATTACCAAATTACCCATCTTTGCTATCATGATTACCAATTTGCCCCTTTAGTAGGTTAAATAATTACTAACTCACCCTTTAGTCAATTAAATTACCAAATTACCCTTCTCCATCATCATAATTACATAATTGCCCCTTAGTTGGTTAAATTACCATTCTACCCTTCTCAATTATTATAATTACCATTCTACCCTTCTCAATTATTATAATTACCATTTTACCCTTCTCCATTATTATAAACACCAATTTACCCTTCTCCATTTTTATAAATATTATGTTGCCCTTCTATAATCATAATTTAATTACCAAATTACCCTTCGTCGTTTTTATAATTACCAATTTACGCCTTACTCCCAAGTTTGACATAAATATCCTTTTATTTACAAAATTATCCTTCTACCCCTTACTTCTAAATTACCATAATATCCTTTTATTTATAAAAATTACCATTTTACCCCCTTTCATCCAATTTTACCACATTACCCTTTTGCTTGCCAATTACTATAATACCCTTTACATCCAAAATGACTATTTTACCCCTTTCTTACAAATTACTATTTTTCCCTTCTCTTCTAGAATTCCATTTTATCCCTTACCTCTAAAATTACCATAATACCCCTTTACTTATAAAATTGCCATTTTTCCATTTAATCATAAATTTACCATATTGCCCTTTTGCCTCCAAAATTACCATAATACCCCTTTTTCTTACAACTTACAATTTTATCCTTTTACTTATAATATTATGATTTCACCCTTTTCTTTTGAAATTACCAAAATACTCTTTTTCTTACAAAATCACCGTTTACCCTTTTCTTCCAAAATTACCAAAATACCCCTTTACTAAAAAATTTCCAAAATACCCCTTTCGCTTATAAAATTACCACTTAACCCCTTTATTACACCATTTTTATGAATTTACCACCACTACATAAAATACTAATATTAGCACTTCATTCTTATCATCTAACTCCACCAACTTATCATTATTCAACATAATACTCATTAGCAACTACATATATTAGATCACATACTTACATAGGCATATTACTAAAATACCCTTAGGCTCACAATAATATTATTCATGCATTAGCAACATAATACATCATAGACAAGCATTTAACATTTTCATCAATAATCAAACTCCTTCCTTAAGTATCATCTCTACGCATGGCACAAAATCTAGCATGCTCTTCTTTTTATCAATCAATATAAGCAACCACATTTATCATACTAGGTAACACATAACATGCATAAAATCATACTAAAATCCCTAATGTTCTAGCATACGTTTTTCCATGCGTTTAAGTGGGGTTTAACGATTACCTTAATCCCACAAAAATCGAACCTTACTGGTATCCCGGTTAAAGATTCAAGGCTTAATTAGCAACTCAACACCTAAAAATAATATCAATAATTATTATATTAGAAGTAGGAAATTAAAAAGGATAAAGCTTTATAAAAATTTATTTAATAATAAAACACTTTAATTAACTATTAATATACCTCAAAATTTAGACAAATAAATTCCAAATCGATGTGGAGATCACGCTGTTGATTAGGGGGGAGAAAAGGGTCGAAGGAGGTGAGGTAGAAGGGAGGGGAGATGGCTCGGTTTAGGGTCTTTAGGCTAGAAAAGAAGGTAGATGGGGGAGGATTGGAGGCAAGGTAAGGGTGCAGGAGTGAAGAGGGGGTGTAGGTGGAGGCTGGGGATGGGTTGTTGGCGGCCAAAGGTGGCAGAGATGACGGCGGCGAGGTGGCGAAGTTGGCTATCAGGCTAGGCATGGCTGAGAAGGAAGGAAAAGAGAGGGGAAAATGGAGGGGTGTAGGGGTTGGTTTCGGGAAATTAAGGTATGGGGTGGTAGAGGAGGTTGCAGGGTGTGTATTGGTGGTTTGGGTGGTGGCAGAGGTGGCTGGACGGCGGAGAACGGGGTGGTTGCAGGTGGCTTGCCGATAAGGGAGAAAAGTGGGGGTGGGAAGATGAGGGGGAGAAGGGAGGAAGTGCAGGGGCTCGAGGGGGTGGTGTGATGGTGCAGGGCAGTAGTAGGTGGTGGAAGAAGGCGGCGCAGGGGTTCAGTGCGGCGGAGTAAGCGGCGGAGGGCGGTGGCGTGGAAAAACAGGGAAAAATGGGAGGAGAAGAAAGGAGAGAAGAGGGAGGTCGGGAAAGGGAAGAGACTCAAAATATGGGGTAGAAGAGAGGCTGGAGAGGTGAAGAAAAAGAAGAGGGAGGAGAGAGGAGGTAGGTGGCTGGTCGGTAATAGGTCAAAGGGTGGCAGGGAGGAGAAGGGAAGAAGAAGGAAAGGAAAAGGGCATGCGGGCTAGGAATGCAAGGATTAGTTTGGCTCAAAAAAGGAAAGAAAATGACGGGGGAGAGAGAGGGAGTAGCAGGGAGGTAGGTGGTGGCCGGACTTGTAGGTGGTGGCTGGCGTGCTCAGGGTGTCAGGCATGGGCGGCGAAGAAAAAGGAAGAAGAGGAAGAAAGAAGCCGACCGGTCAAAGGGAAAAGAGGGGAAGGCTAAGCCGGCCCAGTCGGGGGGGAAGAGAAAGGCTGGCTAGGCTGCGAGCCTGCGACGCACGGGCGAGGAGAAGAAGGTAGAAGCGGGCCACGCGAGAGAGGAAGGAAGAGATGGGGAGATGGGCCAGTGGCCCAGTGCACAGGGGAGGGGCTGGCCTGGTGCGGCAGCCCGAGGGAAGAAAAAGGGAAAAAGAAAAGAAGAAAAAGGTAAAAGGGGAAAAGGGCAAAAAGGGGAAATGGAAAAATAGGGAAAATAAAATAAATTAATTTATAAAATCATAAAATGTAATATTATTGATGAATTATTTAATTTAATAATTTAATTCATTATAATTTAATATATTAGTTTAAAAGGATACAGTTAGTAAAATATTAGTTTGGAAAATTATTTAAATAAAAATAGTATGATAAAATAACAAAATATTTACTTTTAATTTACTAATTATTCCTATCCAAATTTATATACTCAAAATTCCATTAAATAATTAAAATATATAATTTTAAAAGCTAATTATTTCAAATAACAGCTATTTATTAAATTATAGGTTTTTAAATTTTGGGGGATTACAGTATGCATACTTATGGATTAAGTGTCATTATCGGTAAGGTATTGTGTATCTTTGTGCACCAGTGCAACCAGGATACCTTTGCGTCCATGAGTTGATGATTTGGAGGGTATTGTGCTGCTTGCATGCGCCAATATGACCGGTGTACCTTTGTGTCTCCGAGTTTGTGATCACCCCCTTGAGTTAAATAAATGGAATTGGAGTACTAATTAAATGGAAATACACTAATTATTTATAATGGAATACCACGTAGGTCAGGATCATATAGATTATATCATTGTACCGTTCCACCGATTATAATAGTGGTACGTGTCACCCTGGAGATTGTATATGTTTGATGCACTGTCGTATGCACAACAAATTTAATAAATAAATCCTAATTCCCAAATACGTAGTATATGGCAAGAAGGAGTTGAACCCACAAGGAATGACGTTTTAACCACTAATTTTGCTATTGATGTTATAACCCCGTTTATACAATTTCATTGATTCTTATACTAAATTCGATTATACTAAATCTTTAATCACTAATTGACAATTAGGGAAGGAATGAATTGGTGATGGAATTAAAATGCCATACATTCAAATAAGAAGAATGATTCTAAACAATTTAATGTTGACTTAGGAAACTTAGAATAACAAATTCCCATACTTCCTCTCAACCTTAATAAATTGAATATGCTCTCAATTTATTTTTACACCCATTTAATAACCTAGGTTACGAACACTAGATTCAATTAATGGTAGCATTATGAACGGGAAGCAGCCAACTACAATCATAATCACAAAAGTTCGGATCATGCAATTGCATGAATTAATGGACAAGATTATTAATTAATCTTCTTGCTACTATAGACAAATTAATTAACAAATACGGGTTAATTTCATTGTCTTAGCAAAGATCAAGTCCTAAACCAAATAGGTGATCAATCTAATTAGTTCAAGAATCTTAATCTATGATATGGAATCATTCAATTTGATCCATCAATTCAATTAAACCTCATCTAGAATCAAACATTTAAAGTATGAAATAGTAATTAGATTATAATTCCATCCTCAAATCATCCTACCCTATTCAAATCACTCAAATCTCTGCATATTCACAATTCATACAATTACATATAAATCTTGAAAGTTCATAACAACAAAACATTCACGAATTCTATTATTGCAACAATTAGATGATAATGTAGTGAACACAAATAAAATTATAGAAAATCTATTTAGATTCAGCAAAAATGAAGATATTGAAGTTTACAAAGGAAAAGAGGAAACTTATCAATTGAAGTGCAGAATGTCAAATCATCAATAGAATTCAAGAAGATCAAAAGTTGGAATTGTGCATTACATGTATGTTCTAAAGGAATAAAGGAAGAAAAATATATTCCAAATGTTTTTCAATCCCTTCCTTCTGTCCCGAACTCTCTTCTCAGATAAAATTTATCAAAAACAAGTCGCGCGGACAGTTACACGTGTTTAAATGGAAACACGGTCCGTGTTTATGAAACACGGGACCCCCGTGTTTTCTTCCAACTGCTCTGCTGACAAAGATTTACAGATCGATACTCTGGATAAATAACACGGTCCGTGTTATGGAAACACGGGACCCCCGTGTTTTTGATTCTTCCACTCAATTCCTTTGAAAGTTTCAGCTTAGCTTCTCTTGATGTATTTGTTCCCTTTCCAACTTTGCTCTCCTTGATTCGACATTTCTTGATGTGTTCGCTACTTGATTTCTTCTTTTCATTGATTTCTCCTTGAATTTCTTCAATTCTTTTCTTTCCTGTAAAATTTATTCAAAGGAGGAAAACTCGACGAAAAGATTAAATCTAATAGAATAAATGAGGGATAAATGATATTTTTAGACATGAAAATAATCAATAAATCTCATCTATCAGATACCCCCATGCTTGAATTATTGCTTTTCCTCGAGCAATATCATAATATGCACATGAATACATCAAGAAATGCAAGAGAAACAGGTCACGGAACACAAGATTTATTAGATTGGAATTATTCATGTACGAAGTTCAACTTGGACTGGAACTGAAAAATACTTGTAAATCATGAAATACCAACGATAAAAATATTTTTGGATCACATCTTAAATCACCTTAAAAACAGTCTTATCAAATGCTCAAACGGTTAGGGAATGAAAATTATAATAATTTTTATCTCATCATGCAATTTAGATTAAGACTAATGAAATTCAAATTGGTAAATTCTCACTTTCGGGATGTGGAAATGCTCACTCTTTAGTGTATAGGGTATGATGTGTTTACTCTCCAATTCTCTCCAAATGATAATGATCGCCCATATGTTTGCCATTATTCTCAATTCGCCACCGCTAAAAAGAACTAAATTATATAAGAATCAAAAGGTCTTAGATTTGGTTGTAATGGGGCTAGGGTTTTAAGGTGGGATAGAATTTTTGGTATTGTAGCTAGACTCTACCAACTAGAGAAGCAATTTCTTTATTTCAATTAAATCACAATTCCTCCTCTTCTCTTTTACTTCACTTTCCCCTCTTTTTTTTTCATATCCCTCCATTCAACCGAATAACATAAAAAGACATGAAATTTTATTCTCCTCTTCTTCTCTTTTTTTTTGTTTTGAAGTAAATATATATATATGATATCCATACCCCCATGCTTAAATTTTCTCTTATCTATAAAAATATTTTCTCCTTAAAAATAATTTTTGCTCCACTAGTCGTAGAGTAAGGAAGGAAAATACATATGGAGATTAGTTGTTAATAAAGGTTATATCAATAGAACAGGTCTTTAGGCTCAAAGGGGTTATGCAATGGATAACAATTTTCAAGGTGGGTTATTTGGTCTTGTAGCTAACAAAGAAAGAAGAGTGCCTTTATCATTTTCAAATATCCTAAAGTTCTATGCAGTCTTGAAGAGAAGTAATGGCAAATTCTAGTTTCACATATCATTGGAGAACACACACAAAAGAGAAATATATTTTGGATAAGCAATGTATCCAAAAGTTAGGCTCAAGCGCTCACAATGTTAAATCCACCAATTTTGAATTTCATTTCATCCTATTCCTAGTCAATGCATGATTTGATGTCTAACCATTCTAACTTTCTTTCCTGCACTGTTATCACATCTTCAATTTCTATCTTTAAGGTTTCAAAAGATGTTGATCAAAACATACAATAAGTATAAGATTATCCTTTTTGAAAATAATTCAGTCCCATACTTTGTTTTACTTCGTATATGGATTGCTCAAATCTAATACTTTTTTTTTGAAGTGGAATAACTAGTACGTAAAATAGATAGGAATAAATTAACTAACTACCACTTAGCATACATATATAACATTTACTAACTATTTCTACTTAAGAATAATCACAAGCCTACGAATACTAATGCACCCCCCTTACTTAGTATTTTCATTGTCCCTAATGAACAAATACAAAAGAAAGATGAAGAATAGGTTTCAAGAGGGAGGTGGAGGTGGGTCTCGGCTTCCAAGATGGAAATCATAGAGATTCTTCATCATCTCCATCATCTGAGTTTGGTTATGGCGAATGGAATCCAATTGGGAATACACTTGATTTTGAAATTGGAGATGCCATTCGGGGACAAAAGTCGAGGCGGAAGAAGAGCTGGCTTGGGATCGGGGTGGTGGTGGTGGTGGATGGGCACCATGAGGCGGAATAGGATGTTCGATGGCTAATGGGGCAGGGTTATCATCATCCTCACTAGGCTGCCAGTTCAATGGGTTTAAAGGGTCAGTTTTGGTTGGGTTAGGAAGAGGAAAGAAAACACGTCCCTGATAAGAAAGGTACCACGCATTACTCCTACGCTCAATAAGATGCGTAAGGCGGCAATGTTCGATATCAATGCGGGTGCTCATGGCCTCAATAGGCATATCTTCAGGAAGGGGTATGTCCAAACTTACACAGATGGTGGTAATTAAACCACCGATAACAATGTCTCCCTGCTTGGAATTACCGACCCTTTGAAATTGTTTTGCAATAAAATAGGCAGTATCAACAGAGTAGTGTTCAAGCATAGAGTAGAGAAAGAAAAATTCAATTGAACGAACTACCCCTGTACTATCTCCCCTCCCAAAGATGATAGTAGCCAAAAGCCTTTGAATGTATCGGAAAACTAAGTTAAAAATCCTAGAGGATTTGGCTTCAGAAATGCGGAAGGTATCGGGAGTAGGCATATTCGCTATATCACCTATTTTAGCGAAAAAATTGTTAGCATGGAACCAGGGTAAAATGAATCTGAACCCCTGTGAAGGCAACATAAAAATATTGGCAAGTTCATGCACTGCTAATTGCCTATCTTCATTAAAAAGGCGAAAACAAATATACCCTTGATTATTTTTAGTATCACCAATGTCACCAACTTCAGCACACAGTTCAAAAGTACTCAAAAATTCTAAAGTCAAGCGCCTATAGGTATGATTAGTACAATAGACAAAGTTTTTCAAACCTATAGTTTCAAGCATGCGCATAACTTGATTATGAATTCCCAATGTATGTAAACAGCCATCATCCAGATAGCGAGTGCCGTAATACGCCTTTGAGACAAGTAATCGTACCTTTGTTGTTGTTCGGGGGAGGTAAAAATTATACCTAAATCGTTGGGTCGATTACGTCGATGTCTCGCTTGAGTTGGTGATGATCGGGACCTTGAGGATTCACCTTCAGCACACTGCTTCTTTTTCGGTGCCATCTACATAAAAATTATCAATTGGATAATAAGAAACAATGTCTTAACTTGAAATTTCAGCAAACAAAATGTTGCTTCTTGGAGCATATGATTAGGCTGCAATGATAACTATAACAATATTCATTGAATGTATACATATGCCCTAACCATATTATTTATCCCAATCAATAATCATGCAAGATAGGAATAAAATCACCCAATGTCGAAACTCTTTGTATCAGCATCAATTAAGTAAAACAATGAAACTGAAACAATATTTCAGCATGATGGGGGAAAAACGTACCTCGATTGTGTGAAAGCAAGTTATAACAATGCAAAAATCAGAGGAAGACTATTGGAATGACAGTTACCACGAAAACCCTAATGCAATTTCTAGAATATAGAAGGGTTTATGCTCGAATTCAATTTAGGGTTTGAGAAGAAGGGCACTGCCGGTTTTTGTAGTGAAATGACACAAAAGTCTGCGGAGAAGAAGAAATTAATGGTGGAGAAAGAAAATGGAAGGTTTATGGAGTAGGATTTGGTAAGATTTGAAGATTTTAATGAGAGACTGGAAGATTTCAAAGGAGAAGAGACGCAGAGAAAAGCTGCGAAAAACTGGAGAGAATAGAATGAAAGGGCCGTGTTTTTTTTTCAGATCTGAAAACACGGGGGAGAAAAAGGAAACTGGAAGGAAACACGGACCGTGTTTCCTAAATACGGTCCCCCCGTGTTTTTTTAAGAGCATTTTGTTTCTGACCGAGAAGGGAACACGGGCCGTGTTTAAAAATACGGACCCCCCGTGTTATTTTTGGAGCTCTCTAGAATTCTGAAATTTTTCTGCAGAGAAAGAAACACGGGCTGTGTTTAGAAATATGGACCCCTCGTGTTAATTTTGGAGCTCTCTAGAATTCTGAAATTTTACTGCAGAGAGAAAAACACGGGCCGTGTTCACAAATACGACCCCCCCCCCCCCCCGTGTTTTTTTTAACACATATACGTATTATGTACATTCAAATTTATACCAAATATGAAAAAAAAGAAAAGTACAAGATACAGAAAACTTATATACAACACTTGGGTGTTTCCCAAGTGACCAAATGTGAATCATTCAGTCCTCATAATTGGGAGTGGTAAGATCAACCACTTCCAAATTGTGCACTTGATGTCCTTCGTAGTAAGGTTTGAGATGGTGTCCATTGACCTTCCACATCTTTCCTGTTTTCTCACTCTTTATTTCAACTGCACCATGAGAAAACACATTAGTCACAACAAACGGGCCGATCCATCTCGACCTCAATTTTCCTGGAAACAACTTCAATCGAGAATGATATAATAAAACTTTTTGACCAATTTCAAAACTTTTTCTAAGAATGAACTTATCATGAACTACCTTAGTTCTATCTTTATATCTCAATGCAATTTCAAAAGCGTCATTTCTGATTTCTTCAGATTCTTGTAGTTGGAGTCGCCTATGTCTTCCAACTTCAAATTAACTCCATGTTACACTTCTTTACGGCCCAAAAAGCTTTATGTTCTAACTCAACTGGTAGATGACAAGGCTTACCGTACACCAGACGATATGGAGACATACCAATTGGAGTCTTGAAAGCTATACGATAAGCCTAGAGGGCATCATTAAGATGTAAGCTCCAATCCTTTCTTGTTGGTTTCACCATTTTTTCCAAGATTGATTTGATCTCCCGGTTGGATACCTCAGCCTGACCATTGGTTTGTGGATGATATGCTGTAGATATTCGATGTGTCACATGGTATTTCTTTAATAGAGCTTCTACGGTTCTGTTGCAGAAGTGTGAACCTTTGTCGTTAATGATGGCTCTTGGTACGCCAAACCTTGCAAAAATGTTAGTTCGAAGAAATTCTGCAACAACCTTAGCATCATCAGTTCGGGTGGCCTTAGCCTCCACCCATTTTGACACATAATCAATAGCAACAAGAATGTATTTAAACCCGAAAGAATATGGAAAGGGTCCCATAAAATCCATACCCCAAAAATCAAAGATTTCGCATGCTATGATAGGAGTTTGTGGCATTTCATTTCTAGGACCTAATCCCCCAGTCTTTTGACAGTTTTCACACGTCTTACAAAATTCATGAGAGTCCCTAAACAATGTAGGCCAAAAGAATCCACTCTCTAGAATTTTATAAGCTGTTCGCTTGGGACCAAAGTGTCCCCCACAAGCATAACTGTGACAAAAGTGTAAAATAGACAGAACCTCACTATCAGGAATACATCTTCTAATTATTTGATCGGCACATTGTTTCCACAAGTAAGGATCGTCCCATACAAAATATTTTGCCTGACTTTTCATTCTATCTTTCTGTGCTTTTGTAAAGTGTGAGGGAAATACCTTAGCTACTAGAAAATTTACCATGTCAGCATACCATGGTATCTCATTCCCAATGACATGAAGTTGCTCGTCCGGAAATGCTTCATTGATAGGTACTTCAACTTCAACTTCTTTGATTAACCGACTTAGATGATCTGCTACTCCCGTTTTCTGTTCCTTTTTTTATCTTTAATGCGTATATTGAATTCTGGGAGTAGAAGAATCCATCTAATCAGTCGCGGTTTTGCCTCTTTCTTTGCTAACAAATATTTAAACGCTGCATGATCAGAATTTACAGTTATTTCAGTTCCTAACAGATAAGAACGAAATTTATCCAAAGCAAAGACAATAGCAAGAAGCTCCTTTTCGGTAGTTGTGTAGTTAAGTTGAGTTTCATTCAATGTGCGTGAAGCATAATATATCACGTGTGGCTCTTTCCCGATCCTTTGACCTAACACCGCACCAACAGCAAAGTTAGATGCATCACACATCAATTCAAATGGGAAGTTCCAATCAGGTGGTTGAAGAATGGGTGCACTATCAATTTTTCCTTTAAATAGTCAAATGATCTCTGGCATGCGTCGTCAAATTGAAATTCCTTTTCTTTTTGAAGAAGCTTGCATAATGGTTGGGCTATTTTAGAAAAATCCTTGATAAATCGGCGGTAAAACCCGGCATGCCCTAAAAATGATCGCACATCTTTGACAGTTGATGGATAAGGTAATGAAGAAATAAGATCAATTTTTGCTTTATCTACTTCAATTCCTTTGGCTGAAATAACATGTCCCAAAACTATTCCTTGTTGGACCATAAAATGACATTTTTCAGAGTTTAGCACAAGATTTGTTTCCAAACATCTTTTCAAGATAAGGGTCAAATTATTTAGGCATTCTTCAAAAGTATCTCCATGAATACTAAAATCATCCATAAATACCTCGATAATTTTCTCCAGATATTCGGAAAATATACTTACCATACACCTTTGAAATGTAGCTGGAGCATTACATAATCCAAATGGCATGCGTCGATACGCAAATGTACCGTAGGGACATGTAAATGTGGTTTTCTCTTGATCTTCTGGAGCTATGGGAACCTGCACATATCCAGAATAACCATCAAGAAAACAATAATAAGCATGACCCGCTAGCCGTTCTAACATTTGATCCATAAATGGTAAAGGAAAATGATCTTTCCTAGTCATGGAGTTCAGCTTTCTACAATCAACACATACCCTCCAACCATTTTGAACTCTAGTAGGAACCATCTCTCCTTTATCATTCTCCACTACTGTTATTCCTGTTTTCTTTGGGACAACCTGAAGCGGACTTACCCAACTACTATTAGAAATTGGGTATATGACTCCTACACTTAGCAATTTTAAAACCTCTTTCTTCACAACCTCCATCATTATTGGATTCAACCTACGTTGCACTTGTCTACTTGGCTTCACATTTTCTTCCATTAAAATCCGATGCATAAAAACTGAAGGACTAATACCCTTAATATCAGCAACTGTCCATCCCAAAGCTGATTTGTATTTCTTCAACACATTTACCAATTTTTCTTCTTATTGAGATGTTATTTCACTAGATATGATAACCGGAAGGGTATTCTTATCTCCTAAGAATGCATATTTGAGATGGTCAGGTAAAGGTTTCAACTCCACTTCAGGTGGTCATTCTATGGAAGGTATAGGTCTATCCACTGTCAATGGTAAATCCACAAATTTTCCAATTCTACTCGGACATGTTCCCAAAGCGGCCACTACCTCCTTGATTTCTTCCTCAACGTCATACAATTTGTTCAATTCTTCCAATTTTTCATTTTCTATGCCTTGTGTCAAAGTTAATTCCAAAGGATCAGATGACGAAAGTTGGTACACCATTTCAGTTAAATTCTCAATGACATCAATCATAGATACCTCTTCACTATCTGCAGGATATTTCATGGAATCATAAATGTTAAACTTAATAACTTCACCGTCAAATTCCATAGTTAACACTCCATCGTGGACATCAATTTTTGTTTTTGAAGTTTTTAGGAATGGTATCCCTAACAATATAGGAGAGGGGTTTACTAAACCATTATCTTGCATATCTAACACATAAAAATCTGCAGGAAAAACCAACTCATTTACCTGAACTAGACATCTTCAATAACCCCTTCAGGATATGTGTTAGATCTATCAGCAATTGGATAACAACACGAGTTTCCTTTAAAGGACCTAGACTTAGGGTGTTAAAGATAGATAAAGGCATGACATTTATTGAAGCACCTAAGTCAAGCATGCATTTTTCATACCTCGTGTTCCCAATTTTTCTAGGTATAGTGAAAATAAATGGATCTTTGCACTTTGGTGGAAGCTTTCTTTGCAATTTAGCGGATAATTTTCTCCCTCACTTACCTTTCATTCTCATTAAGTTTCCTTTTGTTTTGTACACAAATTCTTAAGGAATTTTGCATACCTAGGTACTTGTTTGATCGCATCAATGAGAGGAAGGTTAACTTCTACCTTCTTGAATATGTCAAATATCTCCTTGTCATGATTTACCTTCTTGTTTTTGGCCAACCTGCTAGGAAAAGGAGCAGGAATTTTCATAGGAGAATGTGACTTACTCTTCATTGTTTGTTGTGAATCTTCACTTATTTCTTCTTCAGCCATTGTTTCATCTGTCTCTTTGCTTGTTTCATCTTCTTCACTCACTTTTCTTCGATCTGACAATTGTTTTCCACTGCGAGTTGTGATAGCACTAGCATTTTCCTTAGGATTTCTTTCAGTCTGGCTAGGAAATTTTGAAGAGCCTTGTGCTTGCATTTTTCCAAGGGAATCTGCTAGTTGAATCACTTGATTTTCCAAATTCTTAATGCCATTTCTGGTCTCTTGTTGGAATTGTAAGGTATTGGTAGCTAAAGATTTTACCAAATCTTCCAAAGGCATACCCCCCGATTGTTGTGGAACTTGTGGTGGAGGCATCGGTTGAAATGGTGGTCTTTGCTGATTTGGTGGAATTTGGAAAAACCCAGGAGGTGGATTTGGGCCTTGCTGATTTTGATACATCTGTGGTCGGAAATATGAGCTACCACTTTGTTGAGCGTTTCCATACCTTAGATTCGGGTGATTCTTCCATCCAGGATTATATGTTGGAGCAAATGGATCATTCCTTTTTGGTAATGGTTGTCCTCCAATAGCGTTTACTTGTTGTTCTTCCTGCAAAGTAGGACACATGTCAGTTGGATGACCAGTAAAAGAACAAATTCCACATACCTTGGCAGGAATCTTTTCTCCTACAACTCTTTCCACAAAAGCTGTCAAATTCTATACTTGCGTTTTTAATTCATCATTATTAACTTCTTTCACCTGTTGAGACATAGAAGTATTACCCCTATTACAATATTGAGAGTTAGATGCCATATTAGCAATTAACCTTTTAGCTTCGATGGGTGTTTTATCAACTAAAGTACCACCACTAGCAGCATCTATCATATTGCGATCCATAGGAGATAAACCTTCGTAAAAATATTGTATTAATAATTGTTCACTAATTTGATGATTAGGACAACTACCACACAATTTCTTGAAACGTTCCCAATATTCATGTAAAGATTCTCCTCCATCTTGCCTAATACCACATATTTCCTTTCTTATATTAGTTGCTCTTGATGAAGGAAAATATTTTTCAAGGAAAACCTTTTGCATATCAGCCCAAGTGTTTACTGAGCCCGCTGGTAGATCATATAACCATTCCTTAGCAGCATCAGTTAAAGCAAAAGGAAAAGCTTTGAGTTTAAGTTGTTCTACACTTACTCCATTCGGTTTCATACCAGAATAAGCTATATGGAATTCCTTGAGAAATTTATTTGGGTCGGTGAAACAGCTTGAACCCATGGAATTGTTGTCCCTAAAACCTGTAAAAATAGGTAAGGCTCGTATTAATCCAGGTTTGATTTCACAAGTATCATTATCAGCAGGATAATTAATGCATAAAAGATTAGGGTTGAAGACAGGAGCAGCTAGCTCCTTGAGAGTTCGCTCCGCCATCGGTGGATTAATGTAGTAAGGTGTTCTACACAAATCCTCTATACTGTCTTTTTCCAAATTTGTGGAACTTTCTTCAAAAGGTGATGGAATCTAATTAGCTTGTTCCAACTTCCTTCTCGTCCTAGTTGCAATTGGAGAAGATGAGTTTGGATCTATGGCTGGAATAATTTGTCCTTGATGCTCGATTGCAAATGATCTCAATTGTGAGTGCCTGAATATTTCATACAATCAAAGATTAGATGAGTTCACATGAAGAATTTATCAAAAACTAAAATAAGAAACCACAACAAAAACAAAACTAGAGATTATAATTGCCAATTCCCCGGCAACGGCGCCAAAAATTTGATGCACTGTCGTATGCACAACAAATTTAATAAATAAATCCTAATTCCCAAATACGTAGTATATGGCAAGAAGGAGTCGAACCCACAAGGAATGACGTTTTAACCACTAATTTTGCTATTGATGTTATAACCCCGTTTATACAATTTCATTGATTCTTATACTAAATTCGATTATACTAAATCTTTAATCACTAATTGACAATTAGGGAAGGAATGAATTGGTGATGGAATTAAAATGCCATACATTCAAATAAGAAGAATGATTCTAAACAATTTAATGTTGACTTAGGAAACTTAGAATAACAAATTCCCATACTTCCTCTCAACCTTAATAAATTGAATATGCTCTCAATTTATTTTTACACCCATTTAATAACATAGGTTACGAACACTAGATTCAATTAATGGTAGCATTATGAACGGGAAGCAGCCAACTACAATCATAATCACAAAATCTCGGATCATGCAATTGCACGAATTAATGGACAAGATTATTAATTAATCTTCTTGCTACTATAGACAAATTAATTAACAAATACGGGTTAATTTCATTGTCTTAGCAAAGATCAAGTCCTAAACCAAATAGGTGATCAATCTAATTAGTTCAAGAATCTTAATCTATGATATGAAATCATTCAATTCGATCCATCAATTCAATTAAACCTCATCTAGAATCAAACATTTAAAGTATGAAATAGTAATTAGATTATAATTCCATCCTCAAATCATCCTACCCTATTCAAATCACTCAAATCTCTGCATATTCACAATTCATACAATTACATATAAATCTTGAAAGTTCATAACAACAACGCATTCACGAATTCTATTATTGCAACAATTAGATGATAATGTAGTGAACACAAATAAAATTACAGAAAATCTATTTAGATTCAGCAAAAATGAAGATAGTGAAGTTTACAAAAGGAAAAGAGGAAACTTATCAATTGAAGTGCAGAATGTCAAATCATCAATAGAATTCAAGAAGATCGAAAGTTGGAATTGTGCATTACATGTATGTTCTAAAGGAATAAAGGAAGAAAAATATATTCCAAATGTTTTTCGATCCCTTCCTTCTGTCCCGAACTCTCTTCTCGGATAAAATTTATCAGAAACAAGTCGCGCGGACAGTTATACGTTTTTAAATGGAAACACGGTCCGTGTTTATGAAACACGGGACCCCCGTGTTTTCTTCCAACTACTCTGCTGACAAGGATTTATAGATCGATACTCTGGATAAATAACACGGTCCGTGTTATGGAAACACGGGACCCCCCGTGTTTTTGATTCTTCCACTCAATTCCTTTGAAAGTTTCAGCTTAGCTTCTCTTGATGTATTTGTTCCCTTTCCAACTTTGCTCTCCTTGATTCGACATTTCTTGATGTGTTCGCTACTTGATTTCTTCTTTTCATTGATTTCTCCTTGAATTTCTTCAATTCTTTTCTTTCCTGTAAAATTTATTCAAAGGAGGAAAACTCGACGAAAAGATTAAATCTAATAGAATAAATGAGGGATAAATGATATTTTTAGACATGAAAATAATCAATAAATCTCATCTATCAATGTTTACCGTTCCACCGGTTATAATAGTGTTCAGGTGCGTTTTGTCCTGGAGTTGGATATCTTGTGCCTGTTCCACCGGTTATAATAGTGGGATCCCCGAACCTACATGGATATAATTTGAGAGATGATTGTGAATAATATTTAATTAATGGCTTAAGTCTAGATAATGATGATTAAACGTATGACCTGTTGTTATGGTATGATTTTGGCCTTGGTGCCGACCTTGGATTGAGTAGTGGTATGTGTTGATGGAGTGTGTTGTTGGATACTTTTAATTATACTACAAAGACCTTCACTTAGATGTTCTCTTGGTAAGTGTTGGTAATGATAAGTGGATGGACTTTGTGACATATGATTCTTGAGATACAAGTCCATCCTAATGTTTATTGTATCTCTTTCTAAGTATATGTGTAATCTACTGTTCTTATGTTGGATTGATGTGTTGCATGCAAGCCCTGCCTTTTAGTTCTATATAAAGGGTTACTCAATATTGTAGTACTGAAGGGTTTCTTTTGTGGGCCCCTACCAATTCAATGGACAGTGTTGATGTGGGTGTGAATATGGAATTAGAATTATGGTGATATTAGGACTCGAATTGAATTTATATATTAGGATTAAGACTTGTTGATGGTGAATTAAGGAATTGAATATTCGAATATGGTGGAATAAGGATGATGATGATTTGATGTTGGTGTTGATGATTCGGTGGTGATGATGATGATTCGACAATGATGAGATGATGATGATGATGATGATGATTTGACAATTAGGGTTTGAGATAGATGGTTTTATGGGTTAGGGTTAGAGTTAGAGTTTCAAAAATTAGGTGAGGGTTTAGCAAATTAGGTTTAGGGTTTGTGGTTTGATTTTGGATGAATTTGGACTATAATTATGGCAATAATGGCGTGGGTTATGGAGTTTAGAAAGATAGTACTTAATCCTTAATTCACACAAATGAAGAAATTAAAGGTTTCAAGATTAACCGTTCACATAGATTTGTTTAAAATTGAAATGAACTCATACAAAATTCAATAACAATACTTGCAATTTGCATTCAATTCAATTCAATCTATATCCTTCAATCATGGGTTCTATGGCTTATATATAGCCTAGGATACCGATTATAAGATACTAGCTAAAAGGTATAATTCTTCAAAAGATACTTAGCTAAAAGATATTAGAATATAGAATATTATTCAAAAAGGTAGATTTATGCTACTTTATTCTCTAGCTAATCTCTAACTCTACTAATTAACTAACTAAATAAACTAATATGCATGTCCAAGCTGCATTCCATTCCTCCCATGCACGTATCCATGCCCTCCATGCATGCCATGCACATGCACGTATAATCCTAGTAGCTTGTATGATACATTTCATCTATAACTAGTAACATAACAATCTGTTTATCTTCAATTTTGTGGGCAATCCTTTCTAAATGAAGAACAGTTGGTTCCATAATTATAAATGTCAATTCTTGATTGTTTGCTCCTGCATCATTCTCCCCTTGTTAGCTTGAATTTTCCCTCAAATTTGCATGGCCATAACAAGGGCTAATGTCTCCAACATTGAATATCTTTGATACCCCCACCATATGAATCTGGCAAATCTAGCTCATAAGCACTTTCCCTAAACTTGCAAAATACTTTGAAAGGACCATCTGCCCTTGGCATAAGCTTATTCTCCTTAGATTAGGAAATCACTCCTTCCTCAAGTGCAACCATACCAAATCTTCCAGTTGAAAAACATGTTGACTCCTATGCTTATTTGCTCTTATCTTGTATACTTCATTCACCTTCTCAGTATTATGCTTGATTTGTTGTTAAAGTTTTTGAAATAACTCTACTCTCTCTTGTGCATCATAACTCTTCACTTCACCTTTCTTCAATGGCACCATATCAATTGACATATATAGATTAATACCATATACTATCTCAAATGGACTAGAGCTTGTAGTAGTAGAAGGACTTTGGTTGTAAGAAAACTTTGCATGTGCTAACTTGACATCCCAATTCTTAGCACTCTTATTCACCAATCCCCTTAGCAAAGTGTCCAAAGTTCTATTAGTAACTTCGGGTTTTTCCATTCATTTGAGGATGATGAGATGTGCTAAATAGAAGCTTTATTCCTAGCATATGACATAATGTCTTCCAAAAATAACTCAGGAACTTCACATCTCTATCCGAAACTATACTCCTTGGAATCCCATGCAATCTTACAATCTCCTTGAAATACAAGTCTACAACATGATTAACATCATCGATCTTGTGACATAGAACAAACTGAGCCATCTTAGAAAGTCGATCCACCACAACCATAATGGAATCCTTTCCTCTTTGTGTCTTAGGCAATCCCAAAATAAAATCCATACTAACACATTTCCATGGTTGAGTAGGCATGGGTAGAGGCACATATAATCCTTTATGGAATAAACTCTTGCTCCTTCGGCACGTAGCACACCTAGCAACCATGGCTTGTACCCTCTTTTGCATTCTCGGCCAATAGAAATGTTCTTGCAACAACTCCAAATTTTTGTGAACTCTAAAGTGTCTTGCAATTCCTCCCTCATGCATTTCTTTGATTAGTAAGTCTTGAACTGAGGTCTTGGGCACACACAATTTGTTGTGTTTGAATAAGAATCCATCTTAAAGCACATAAGCTCCATAACTTCCTTGTTTCTTGCAAACTTTGAAGATCATAACAAAATCATCATCCATGGCATATTAAATCTTCAACATCTCAAACCCCAAAATACTTGCATCCATCATGGTAAGTATCATTGTCCTCCTAGATAATGCATCTGCCACAACACTCTCTTTGCCATCCACATGTTTTATAGAGAGCACAAATGTTTGCAATAAGCCTGTCCACTTAGCATGTCTTGAACTCACCTTCTTTGGACCATATCGATACTTCAAACTCTCATGATCCGAGTGAAGTACAAAATTCTTGGGTCTCAAGTAATGACTTCATGTCTCCAAACAACACATAATAGCATAGAACTCTATATCATAGGTTGAATAGTTGAGTCTTGCACCATTCAACTTTTCACTAAAGAAGGCAATTAGTTTCCTTTATTATAAAATCACACCCCCTATGCCTACACCACTAGCATCACATGTTACTTCAATCAATTTATCAAAACAAGGTAAAGATAATATCGATGCATTTTAGAGCTTTGTCTTCAAGTCTTCAAAAGCCTTTGTCGCTTGATCATTCCAATGGAACTCTCTGTTTTTCATCAATTATGTGACAGGTGCTACAATGGTGGAGAAGTCTTTGATGAATTGCCTATAGAATGAGTCCAACCCATGAAAACTTTTAACTTCATGGACATTAGTAGGAATAGGTCAAATTTGGATAGCTTCCACCTTTCATGGATCAACTCTAATACCATCTCCACTCATAATATAACCAAGGAAAACCACCCTCTCCATCATAAAATTACATTTCTCCATCTTACCGTAGAGCTTCACCTTTCTAAACTTATCAAATATCCTCCTTAAGTGTTGTATGTGCTCGAACTCACTCTTTATATATACCAAGATATCATCAATATAAACAACGACAAAGACTCCAAGGAAGGGTCTAAGTACCTCGGTCATCAATCTCAAGCAAGAACTTGGTGCATTACATAGCCCAAATGGTATCACCAACCACTTATTCTTGAAGAATGTCTTCCACTTGTCCCCTTCCCTTATTCTCATTTGATGATATCTTCTCCTAAGATCAATCTTTGAGAACACCTTTGCACCATGCAACTCATCTAACATGTCATCCAATCTTAGCATCAGAAATCTGTACTTGATTGTGATGTTGTTGATTGCTCTCGAATCAATACACATCCTCCACATACCATCCTTCTTAGGTACCAACAAAGCTGGAACTCCACATGGATTCACACTCTTCCGAATATATCCTTGGTCCAACAACTCTTGCACTTGTCTCTTTAGCTCCTTAGCCTCCTCCGGATTACACCTATGAGATGGCTTGTTCAGTAATGGGACTACTAGCATAAGATTAATAGCATGATCAATACCTCTCAAATGAGGTAGCCCACTTCGCAACTCTTCCGGAAAAACATTGACATACTTTTTCAACACTTGTTGCAATTTTGGATCCATATTAGCATTTTCCCTTTGTTGGACTTCCTTTACCACCAAAGTATAGCATATCTTCTCATTTTTGATAGCTTTAATCATCTCACACTCCTTAAGGATTAACAACTCCATGCTATTCTTCTTTCTTCTCCTCCTACACTCGACATTTTCCTTCTTTTTTTCTTCCCTTTTTTCCTATATGCTCTCAGTTCCTTCCCCCTTTTCATTCCTCAAAACTGAATCCTCCCCATCTAGATTAGGTTTTAGCCTAAAATTCTTTTGACCCTTGCACACCACATGCTCATTAAGGACTCCATCATGCACAACCTTCATATCAAATTGGTACGGCCTTCCGAACAAAATGTGACAAACATCTATAGGTAGAATATCACATAAAATATCATCAAAATAATTTCCAATATTAAAGAGATAAGAGTTTGTTTGGTTACCCTTACACCTCTGTCTTTGTTGAGCCATTGGAGTGAATATGGTCTTAGATGACCCATGGTCTCCGAACCAAGCTTTCTCACCATCTTCTCACTAGAAACATTAGTGCATGAGCCACTATCAATGATGAATTCACACACTTTATCACCAACTCTACACTTGGCCTTGAAAATCTTATCCCTTTGAGTAAGTAGTGATTATTGTTGTACTTGAAGCACCCTTTGTAACACATAGCAATCCACTTGGCCCTTTTCCAAAGCATCCCCCAGGCCATCACTTTATTCTTATTGGTCTCCATCAAGGTCTTCATTCTCTTCACAAGCCTCCATACTTGCTATCTCCTTCAAAGTTAATGCCCTTTGGTTTGGACAATCCCAAGCAAAGTGACCATACTTGCTTATTCACCTTATCAACAACTTGAACCTTGCCCTTTTCTTCATGAGAAAACTTTATAACATTGTCTTGATTTGTGGATTGAGAAATCAGTTACTTTGACACCCCCTTGAATGTCGAACCATACAGAGCATTGGTTGAATTGTTTGGAGGCTTTGTTCTCTTCAATTATTTCTCAACTTAGCTAGGTCTTCAAACACTTTATAAGGATACACCTCCACCTTCTCTCGAAGATTCATAGTTATCCCTCCAATGAATCGTGCACACCTTTGTTCTTCTCTTTCTTGGACATCACAAATAAGAGCTAATCTTACAAACTCTCTAATGTATTCTTCAACTCCAAGCAATCCTTGCCTCAAAGTAATCATCTTTATGAACTTTTCTTGCTCATATTCTCGAGGCACAAATTTATTCTTCAAGTATTTTTTTAATTTTTCCTATGGCCTAACTCTGGGTTTTCCTTCTCTCTCCCTTATCCTATTCAAATTATTGTACCACACTCTATCAAATTTATTAAACTTCAATATTTCTATTCGGCACCTCTTCTCATCATCAATCTCTTTATACTCAAAAATAGATTCCACAATTTGCAACAGTTTGAGAAAAGATTTCAGATCGAGATTACCTTCGAATTTGGGTAGATCATATCAGATTCCCTTCTCCATATCATCGTAGATTCTTCTTGATGTGTCATGTGGTCTTCCATAATTTCCCACACTCTCTTCTCCTTCCTCCATTTGATTTCATGTCCTTCTCAAGTGGTCTTCTTCTACTTGTTCCCTTCGGTTTTTTGGTTGCATATGTGGCCCTTGAGCTTGTGAAGCTTCTATTCTCCCCACACATAGCTTTACCTCCTTGATTTCGTCCACCAAGACCTTGAGAACATCTCTCAATTCCTCCTCTTGGTTTGCCATCGCCTCCCTTCACCAACCGAGTGGTGCTTCTCCGAACACACCTCTAAGTGCTTGTACTCAGGTGTCTTCTTGATGTATCTTGGGAGAATCTTGAAGAAGAGACACATTCTTTGAATAATATTGAAGAAAATACACGTTATTTAAAGAATCTTGAAGTAAAGACACATTCTTTGAAGAATCTTGAAGGAAAGATTGGATCTTAATCACAATAGATCAAAACCTATGCTTTGATACCAAAATTGATGTGGGTGTGAATATGGAATTAGAATTATGGTGATATTAGGACTCGAATCAAATTTATATATTAGGATTAAGACTTGTTGACGGTGAATTAAGGAGTTGAATATTCGAATATAGTGGAATAAGGATGATGATGATTCAATGTTGGTGTTGATGATTTGGTGGTGATGAGATGATGATGATGATGATGATGATTCGACGATGATTAGATGATGATGATTATTATTCAATAATTAGGTTTTGAGATAAATGGTTTTTTGGATTAGGATTAGGATTAGGGTTAGGGTTTGAGTTTCAAAAATTAGGGTTAGGGTTTGTGGTTTGATTTTTGAAGAATTTGGACTATAATTATGGCAATAATGGCGTGGGTATGGACTTTAGAAAGAAATTACTTAATCCCTAATTCACATAGATGAAGAAATTAAAGGTTTCAAGATTAATCATTCACACAGATTTGATTAAAATTAAGATGAACTCACATATAATTCAATTGTAACCCCCCAAAATTCACTACTGAAAAATTTCGTTTTATTAAAAGATTAGCGGAAGTAAAATAACAAACTGTGAATTTCGGGGATATTACCGCCACACTTAGTACCAGACCGGTTCACTCATACCGTTCCGGTACCAAGTGCTAAGGCTAAAGAATGAAATATCAATTGCTAGATTTCAATTCATATTTAAAATCAAAGTAGCGTAAGTAAGCATTTACAAGAGTAAAATCCACCAGTGGTGGTTATAAGAACAATGATTTCATTTAAACCAGATAGTAGAAGAGGAAGGATAAAACACTAAAAGCCGGATAATCCTTACGCTCCTTCCCGTTGCCCACTTGAGTAGCACCTGAAATTAAACCTGCAAGGGACACTGCCTATTGAATAGGCAGGGGCCCCACAAAGGGAACCCTTCAGTACTACGGTACTGAGTAACCCTTTAAAATCACACTTAAAAGCAGGCCCGTAATATCACACATGATACAAAGCTATATACATATATAAGAAGATGTGTACATATAACATTCACATACTTAACAATCACATTAGATATCAATAGGTCATTATGAACAATCGATACTTTCGGGCCTTAAGCCATGTCATAGTGCAAAATCAATACATTCGAGCCTTAAGCCATTAGTCCATCATTATTCGATCAACTCTCATATTTTATATCCATGTGAGTGCAGGAACCACACTATTATAGCCGGTGGATCGGTCACTTATAGGGCAGAACGCACCTAACCACTATTATATGACGGTGGATCGGTCTCCGGGGCAAAATACTCCTGGCCACTATTATTCGTCGGTGGACCAGTCTGGCCCTAACTTACATGGTGTTCCACTATAACTGATTAGTATTTTTCCATAACTTTATTTATATCCATGACTGATTTTATTGAGCTTGGGACCCCCACTATTATTGCCGGTGGATTGGAATATATATCAACATCATCCAGGGCAACACGCTCTTGGGCCACTATTATGTCCGGTGGATCGGTACTTATAATCACTTGCCAAGGCAACACGCTCTGGGCCACTATTATATCCGGTGGATCGGTACTCATAATCACTTGCCAGGACAACACGCTCCTGGGCCACTATTGTAACCGATGGATCGGTACTCAATATCACAAGTCAACTAGGCCCGGCTCATTAATCTTTCACTTTCAATATTAGTATTTTTCCTTTCTTTAATCAGCACAACAAATTCTATTTATTTGCCTCGGACGGGAGATCAAGAACCCGGGACACAAAGGTACACCGGTCGTACCAATGCATACAAGCTACTCAGTACCCTTCAACCACGAACCCAAGGACGCAAAGGTACCCTGGTCATACTAGTGCATAAAGCTACTCAGTACCCTACCAACGAGGACACCTAATCTATAAGTATGTATACCCCCTAACTAGGTCGTAGAGCTAGATAGAGTAAGATATAGGGCCTGGCTGGGGCACAAAGGCACACCAGTAAATACCAGAATAATCGTGGGCTAAACCACGCCTTTAGGGTAGCGACCCCTAAAGAGCCACCATTCCTGATCTTGAGGTCTTTCACTTTAAGTATTAGTATCTTAATTAAAGTGATCATGAAAAGCACAATAATCAGATACTTATTCACTTTCAATCGTTATGATATCATTAGTCATTTCTTATTCAAGCGGTTATCCAAGATAACATAGAGAAATCATTAAGGCCATCATAATCTCATCTAATTCCGAATTAGAATTCGTTCTCGTGATACTTACTAATTGTCAAATAATCTTACCTTGCTAATCAACGTTATTTGAGTCATATTATGAAATTCAGCAATCACAATGACATGTCAAGTACAAATTACTCATTTACCCCTTACTTATATAATTGCAAGTCATCCCTTCCTTACTTGACAAATTACCATATTACCCTTCAGGTTGCATATTTATGAAATTACCCCTTACTCGGTTTAGGTTACTAAGTTACCTCCTACGCTTTTTAGATCATCATTCACCCTTCATAATTGTTAACCTTAACATATTTCTCTTTTTGGTTGGTTAGATTACCAAATTGCCCTTCTCCTTTCTTATAATTACTAAATTGCCCTTGAGTTGGATAAATTACCAAATTACCCTCCTTCATTATCATGATTACTATTTTGCTCCTTTAGTTGGTTAAATAATTACCAATTTACCCTTTAGTCGGTTAAATTACCAAATTGTCCCTTTAGTTAGATAAATTACCAAATTGCCCTTCTCCTTTATCATAATTACCATTTTACCCCTCTCAATTATTATAATTGCCATTTTGCCCTTTTCAATTATTATAAATCCCAAATTACCCTTCTTCATAATTACAATTATTAATTTACCCTTCTTCATAATTATAATTACCAATTTACCCTTCTCCATATTTATAATTATTAATTTACCCTTCTCCATTCTTATAATTACTATATTGCCCTTCTCTATTATTAAAATTACCATAATGCCATTTTATTGGTTAATTTACCAGATTATCCTTCTCTATTATCATAATTATCCAATTACCCTTTTACAATCATAATTTAATTACCAATTTATCCTTCGTCGTTATCATTATTACCAAGTTACCCCTTACTCCCAAGTGTGCCATAAATATCATTTTAATTTACAAAATTACCACAATAACCTTTTACTTATAAAATTACTATAACACCCCCTTTTACTTTGTAAATTACTATTTTACCCTTTTACATCCAAAATTACCATTTTTATCTTTCCTTACAAAATTACCATTTTTCCCTTCTTTTCCAAAATTACCATATTACCCTTTACTCCCAAAATTACCATAATACCCCTTTACTTATAAAATTACCATTTTGCCATTTAATCATAAAATTAACATATTGCCCTTTTGCCTCCCAAATTACCACTTTACCCCCTTTATTACACCACTTTTATTAAATTATCATTACCACACGGAATAATAATATTAATACTCCATTAACAATATCAAAATCCACCAACTATTATATTTTAATATAATACTTATTAACATCCACCCATTTAGGCCACATTCTTGCACAATAAATATTACTACAATGCCCCTAGGGCTCACAATAATAATATTCATGCATAAATTGAAATACCCCAAAAATTTATAATTTTAAATATTATATTTAAATGAGATTTTATTATGAAAATTAATTAAATTAATTATTTTTATAAAAGGAAATTAATTAGGGCTATTTAAGAAGAAAACAATAAATAATTTTTATTAGAAAAGTTTTGGTATTTTAGCTAATTAAGGATTTTATTTTAGAAATTAATTAAATAAATTATTTTATTTAAAATAAGAAATAGAAAATATTTTCAAATTAATATTAATTTTATAAATAATTTAATTGAATAAATTTAGGGTATTTTGCTAATTAAAATGGAATTTATGAAAAATCTTTTAAAAATCCTAATTTAGCCTAAAAAGGGATTTGAATATTATTTTATTTAAATATTATTATTTTTAAATATCCCAAATATTTTAATTAATTTAAATACCAAAACTAATTATTTTTCCCTTTCCCTTTTCCTTTTTCCTTTTCTTTCTTTCTTTCTCTTTCTTTTTCTTTCTTCTTCTTTTCCTTTTCTTTTTCCTCCCCTCCCTGTTTGGGTCTGCCTCCTTCCCGCGGCCCAATCCCCTCCCTCCTTCCTTCTTTGGCACGGCCCAGCCCGCGCGGTCGTCGCCCTTCTTCCGCCCCTCGATGCGCTGCGTTTCATCCCTTGTTTCACCGAAACTCTGCGTTTCATTTAAACGCACCCCTCCTCGCGCCCGACCGGCCCAATCCGCCTCCCTTTTCTTTTCTTTCTTTCTTCCCCAAACCGCCCGGTTCCCCCACCTTTCTTCTTCTTCTTCCTTCACATCTGCCCAGCCCGCCGACCTTCGACCTGTAACTCCGCCGTCCACCAGCTGAAATTTTTGCCGCCGGTTACGCACTATTGACCGGCTATAATAGTGGGGGATCCCAAGCTCAACAAAATCAAACCCTACAGTTTCTAAGACATGGAAAAGATACTAATTACTTACAGTGGAACACCGTACGAGAAAGGGGCCAGACCGATCCACCGGCATAAAATAGTGGCAGGGTATGTTACCCTCGCAACCGATTCACTGGCTAAAATAGTGGCAGGGATGTACCTCGCGACCAATCCACCGGCTAAAATAGTGGGGTTCCCGTACTCGTATGGACTTGATAAAAAGTATGGTGTGAAATGAGTTATGATTAGAGATTAATTTAAAAATTAATCTGGACTATAATTGGGCCTTTATACTTTTACCTGAATGGTCATATGCATTATGTTATCATGTTGGTCTTATGCGTTATTATTATTCTGCATTCTTTATGTGCTATTATGTGTTGGCCTTAGTGCTCGATTACCTTACTCAGTACGTAGCATACTGATCACCCTTTTCATGGGTGCTGCTCATTCCCACGAGTAGTATGCCCTTCTGACTTTGTGCAGGTGGGCGAGACATCAATCGGGTTCTGAGTGTTGAGCATGTTTTGGCTCAAAGTTCGAGAGTGTCATGGCTGTAATATTCTTCATGCGATTTCATTTCTTTATGTTATTTCTTCTAATTCGCATTTATTCTTTTTAATTTATTACCTTGCGTTAAATGTTTCGATTAAACATTTCATAAATTGTAAGATTATTCCCTTCGAGGAATTTTGATTTCACACTCTGATTTCTAAGTTATTATATCTTTAATTCATCTTATGAAATCTTGGTTTAAGTTTTATATTAATCTTTTAGCCTTAGCACTTGGTACTGAAACAATCGGAGAGAACCGATTTGGTACTAAGTGTGGCGGTAACATCTCCAGAATTCACGGGTTTTAAATTAAGCATTTTAATTACTTCTGTTTTAAAAAAAATTAGTGAATTTTGGGGTGTTACATAAATGGTCACAATAACATAAAATAACATGGATAAGTACTTAACACTTTCATTAATAATCAAACTCTTCCCTTAAACAACATTTCCACATATGGCATATAAACTAACATACTTTTTTTTTTCAATCAACATAAGCAAATATATATATTATATTAAACCACAAATATCAAGCATAATAACATATTAAAAATCCTAATGTGCTAACATACGTTTATCCATGCGTTTAAGTGGGGTTTAACGATTACCTTAGTTCCTGCAAAAATCAATTCTTACCGGTATCCCGGTTAAAGATTTAAGCTTTAAATAGTAAAATCAATACCTAAAAATAATATCAATAATTATTATATTAGAAATAAGAAAATCAAAGCATAAGACCTTATAAAATTTACTTAATGAAATAATTAACTTAAATATTATTTTACCTTAAAATTTTTAACCCAAAATAAACCAAGAATGCAGCAACTCATGATACTCATGCAGCATGAGCTGCATGCAAAAATAAATGGAGGAGGCTCGAAGGGGGGTGAAGGAAAGATAAAATGGCTATTTTCGGGTTGATGGTTTGGGGCTAGGAAAGAAGATAGATGGGGGAGGTTTGGAGGCAAGGAAAGGGTGCAGGAGTGATGAGGGGGTGTAGGTGGTTGTCGGGGATGGGTTCACGGCGGCCAAGGGCGATGGAGGCGGTGGCAGCAAGGCCACGAAGGTGGCTACCGAAGTGGGTCGAGGTGGAGGGGCTGAAAAGGAAGGAAAAGAGGAGGGAAAAATGAATGGGTTCGGGGACTTGTTTCGGGCAAACAATGTATGGGGATCGTAGAGGAGGTTGCAGGGATTTGAATGGTGGGTTGGGTGGCGGCATAGGCAACTGGACGGCGGCGAATGGCGGGGTTGCAGGTGGGCTTCCGAGAAGGGGGGAAAATGGAGAGAAAATAGGTGGGGAGGAAGAAGGGTTGCGGGATGGCTTGAGAGGGATATTGTGGTGGTGCAAGGCTGAGGTGGAGTGGTGGCAGGGAGTGGTGCAGGGGGTTGGTGAGGCGGATGGAGCGGCGGAGGGCGGTGGCGATGCAAAAGCAGGGGTGGAAATGGGAGAGGAAGAAAATGAGAGAGGGGGAGATCGGGGTGAGGTTCGAAAATAATGGGGAAGGAAAAAGGGTGAAGAGGAGAAGAAAAAGAAGAGGAGAAAAAGAGGGTAGGTAGGGGGATAGGTGGCTGATCGGGTGGCAGTGTTTAGGGTGGCAGGGTGTCGTAGGGTGGTAGGGAGAGGGTGACAAAGAGGGGGAAAGGGGAGCCATGCGGGATGGGGTGCATGGCTACCTGGTTCCAAATTAGTGAAAAAATACAGGGGAGAGAGAGAGAGGGAGAGACAAATGGTGGCAGTGCTTGCAGGCTGCGGTGGTCGGCATGGTGCTCGGGATGGCAGTCATGGCTGACGAAGACAGGTCGGGCGACTGGGTCGAGGCATAGAGAAGGAAGAAGAAAGAAAGGAGGGGGGAGGTGCAGGCCAGCGCAGGTAGGAGGGCGAGTGGGCCGGCTCAGCTTGGGGAAAAAAAAGGAAGGGAGGGGGTCTGGGCTTTGCGCACGCGGGGAGGGAGAGGAAGGAGAGGAAGAGGGGAGATGGGCCAACGGCCCAGGCGCAGGGGAGAGGCCTGGTGCGGCGGCCCGAAGGAAAAAAAAAGGAAAAGAAAAGAAAGAAGAAAAAGGAGAAAAAGGAGAAGGAAAAGAAAAAGGAAGAAAAGGAAAATGGAAAAATAGGAAAAAAATAATTTAATTTAATTTAGAAAATAATAAAATGTAATATTTTTGATAAATTATTTAATTTAATAATTTAATTCAATATAATTTAATATATTGTTTCAAAAAGGATAATTTTAGTAAAATATTAGTTTGGAAAATTATTTAAATAAAGATAATATGATAAAATAACATAATATTTATTTTTAATTTATTAAATACTCCTATCCACATTTATATACTTAAAAATCAATAAAATAATTAAATTAAATAATTTTAAAAGCTAATTTATTTCAAATAAAGTGATTTATTAAATTATAGATTTTCTAAAATTTTGAGGGATTACATCAATAGCAATACTTGCAATTTGCATTTAATTCAATCCAATCTATATCCTTCAATCATGGGTTCTATGGCTTATATATAGCCAAGGTTACCAATTACAAGATACTAGCTAAAAGTTGTAATTCTTCAAAAGATACCTAACTAAAAGATATTAAAATATAGAATATTATTCAAAAAGGTAGATTTATGCTACTTTATTCTCTAGCTAATCTCTAACTCTACTAATTAATTAATTAATTAACTAAATAAACTAATATGGATGTCCAAGCTGCATTCCATTCCTCCCATGCACATATCCATGCCCTCTATGCACATATCCATGCCCTCTATGCATGCCATGCATATGCACGTATAAGCCTAGTTGCTTATATGGTACGTTTCATCTATAACTAGCAACATAACCATCTATGTATCTTCAATTTTATGGGAGATCCTTTCTAATTGAAGAAAAACTAGTTCCATAATGATGAATTCCAATTCTTGAGTGTTTGCTCCTACATCAAGTGTCCTTTGTAGGTTAGCCCGCAGGTGTTATCCAAACTGTGTTTTTGGGTTAAAAAGCGTAGGGCTATCTTAGAAGGTTTTACTATTTTTCTCTATACTTCTACTTTTCGTGTTCAATGTTTTTATGTTGTAACCACAACAGTGGGTTTTTATTCTTATATTGTAATTAACACGCTACTCTAATATAGTTCTAAATTTTGGATTTGTGTAAGTTGGTTCTTTCTTTTAAGCATTAGTATTTGGTATTGGAATGGTAGAAGGAAACTAGTTTGGTACTAAGTGTGGGAGTAGCTTCCCCGAAATTTATAATATTTGTTTTCGCTCAAATTTTAATAAAATAAAAAATTTTATTAGTGAATTTTGGGGGTGTTACACCTTCTTCTGGTTCTTGTTGGCAACTTCTTCTTTTTTTTTACCTCTACTCCATCCTCTAGTAAGAATTTTTTTTTCAGACTTTTTAGACAATACATTGGAGTAAGTTATTCCATACGTATTCTGGTACGTCATGAAGATGTAGTCACAGGACAACCTTTGGTTCTAACTACTACTTTGTATGGTCTACAACTCATCTTAATTTCAATAACAAAATAAATCTATTATCAAATCGATATAATTAAAAACAATTATCCATAACCACCACTACATAATAATATGTAACTTATTTAATGAAAATAAAAACAAATCTAATAAATATCAAATAATATATAAATAATACAATATTGTAATTAACAAAGTTTAATAGATCTAAAAATATCAATAAAAAATTTAACAAAATTAAAGCTAATAAAAACTACAATTAACAAACATAAATTAATAAACTTAAGTACCCCTCCAAACGACAACTAAAATCCCTAGAAACTCAACAGATTTTGACAAACCCTTATTTAATTACAATAACATAGCATAATTAATAGAGTATAATAGATCTAAAAACATAATAAAAAATTTAATTGAATTAACCATAATTAACAAAATATAATTAATAAACATGATTACAAATATAATTATTTCAAACATAATTACTATATAATAATTACATTACCTAATTAATACAGATAGAATTAACCAACTCATCTACCTAACCAAAACCACCCCCACATCACAAACCATAATTACTAATTAACAAACCATAAATCATACAAACATAATAAAAATTATCAATTAATATTTAATATTAATTAATACTAACATAATTAATACACACATATTTAACAAAACACAATAATCTCAAACCTAAGAAATTTTTTTTAAAAATTTTGCACTAATTAATCACAAAGTAACAAAGCCAATCTACCCAACTAAAACCATTCTCCATATCACAAACCATAATTACTAATTAACAAACCATAAATCATACAAACTAATAATAATTATCAATTAATATTTAATATTAATTAATGCTAACATAATTAATACACACATATTTAACATAACACAATAATGGCAAACCTAAATTTTGCACTAATTAATCACGACACAAAACCCTACCCCACCTGCACTACACGCCGGTTCCCCCCAACACTAGCCATCCATGCCCTTCCCCCACCCCCACTAGCGAAAAGTGTCATTCCCCAATCCCTAGAACTAGTGAAACACATCATTCCTACCCCCCCCCCAAAAAACCAAAAAAAAATATGTTGTTTGCTCCCACCGCATACTAAAAACATTTAACATCAGTAAAATTTTCCGATCTATTCCCTACCCCCTTGACAATTTTTTCCTTTGATTTTGCTATACAATTGGTAAAAACCACCGTACTTCGAGGGAAAAAAATTTGCACACACATAGATCTATAGATAATATTTGTGCTGGCTAAAAAAAAATTAACTTACCTTTTTTTTAGCTACATCCCATGAATATTAAGCCAATGGTATAAAAGCATTCAGGCCTTGTACATGTTCACACGTCAAAAACCATTGGCTAAGTATATATGCTTAATGAATTTTGTATTTCTTGAGAGAAGAACCTTTGTATGTGTTCCTAGTCAATTTGATAGGCTCCTCAAGGATCAATTGCATATATCCGAACTACTGTGTCATTTGATTTGGCATATAAGGTTACACTTTATCCAAAGAGTGTAAACAATTGTGATACAATGCCTATACGGATTAGCTACTCTATATGGATCCCAAATGACCTATCATAAAAAATTTAACTAAATACAGATATCATTATAATAAATATAATAAGAATATACTAATTTGAGCATAGATTTGATGCAGGCATAAGATCAATCTTAGCCTAAAAGTACTCGAACATCTCCAATTTATTGTAAAATTTATGTCCAAAAAATCACCTCATGCAACGGGGTTAGTTAGGAGCATAATCAGATCATTTCACTCCAAACCCCATAAAGTATTCATATATCCAAGTCTGTTATAATATTCATTTGTTAGAATTACAACTAATAAATTCAAGTTTGTACTATATATATGATAGTTATAAAATTACCTATGATAGAGTCACACATGTCGACATCTTAGCACCGTCAGCTCTAGATGCCATGCTAAGTTGTCTATATAGAAAAAGAAGTGTGGTTACACCCCATATATAACCCTCAACAGGGCTGATCTTGGAGAAAGAGAAGATAGTATGGATTGACTTTATTAACTGACTCATAAACAAATAACGATAGGTTGATCAATCATGATAGGTACCCAATCGCTTTTGCCTCATCTCCTAACTAGTATGATTAATATACTTCTTATGGCCATTTAAATGGAAGCCCACCCTTTAGAGTCACATCATTCACTTTCTCCTCTTCCATCCCAAACAAGACACTCAATACACTAATCATTTGGCCACGTGTGTTGGTTGTCATCTCTAAATATAATAAATAACCATTAAATTGTATCCCTAGCATATGATGTATATCTAAAAAGGTGATTGTCATCTCACCTCATGGCATATGAAAGTTGTTGGTGTCCAATTGTCATCTCTATATAAAGAATGATATAAGTAGTATGGTGTCATGCTCAAATGTGCAGACTAGAAGGTGTGACAATCTTTTTTCACATATGAGAGTGATCATTGATTGATTAACACTTCTAAGAAAAGTTTCCAACACCTCATATCTAGTGTAGATCTTTAGACAACCACAATCTTAAATACTAAAAGAAACAAACGTAGTGTATACATAATAGTTTACATATGAAATAATAAATAATAAATGTGTTAAACTTGCCATTCTAAAGCATAAATTTAAAGTGGCGTGACTACCAATGTTTGGGATAAAATCAAAGATCATTGGACCTTCAAGACATGACCCAAGCAAGTACCATTCATTCTTCAATTGTATACTCTATTCATCTTCACTACCACCACCACCACCAAGACCATCATCATCATGGTGTACATTATCATCATCATAACGTGCATATGTCGAGGTGGATGACCAATTAGCCATGTGGGTTAAGGATGTTAGAAAATCCAATGATGATCTAAAACCATCCACAATAGTTGTGTGGCCTGAGGATGATGATAATCCTATATGAGTCAATGTCGATGATGTAAGAAAATATACATATTCCGTAGATAATGAAAAACCTTCGTATCCAAACCTTCGTACATCGAAATGCCTACATCGGCTATAAATGATGGATGACTTGCATAGTCTCCAAATATTGGAATGGTAGGAGCCTGATTATTAAACCTTAGTTGTTCTAAAGCTTCTTCATATTCTTATTGTTCTGCAATTTCTTCTTGTTCTTGTCGGCCAATTTTTTTACATTGTCGTAGTCCTCTAACAAAAGTTTTTCCAAGACTTATTAGACGAGTCATCATAATATGTTGCTATGTAGCATATTTGTTACATCATGAAGAAGCGGTAAGAGGAATACCCTCTATCCTATCTATTACTATATCTTATTTGTGACTCATTTAAATTTTATTAACAAATTTATGTTAATTAAAATTAACTACATGAATGACAAGTAAATAGTCATGACAAAATCAAAAACTAAACATATAGGTCATAGTAATGCAATCGTTAGATATTATAGTATCAACCTATATTATGATAACCAAAGAGATATACATACCTAACTTTATAACCGAAAAAGTTATTGATCTATTACATTTTATACAATTTTTTACATGTTCAATTTATTTGATAAGTGTCTACAAAAGTATTCAAAGATCTAAGAAAAGTTATATAATCTTATAAACAAGCCCTCTAAATATATTTAAGAAAATTTTTATACACAATACACTATCAAAAATAGTATAATATAACAAACTCAACAAAATCATGAATATCCGTCGTTACAAAATAATTCTACACAATCTTAATAAATCAAACAAACTATATATATATATATATATATATATATATATATATATATTATATATATATATTATATATATATATATTATATATATATAACATCTAATTAATCACTTATCTTCGATAACACCTTTAAAATTATATAATCTCATAAACTAATACTCTATTTATATCAATTAAAATAAAAACTAACAAAATAAGTCAAAAATAACTTTATTATCTGCAATAAACTATTTAAATAATATAATATAACAAACTAAAAACCAATTACTGGTATGAACTAAAAATTAATTACCCGAAACCCTAACCCCTCCCACCGATCATCTTGACTGAAGCCCTTACCCTAGCACCGTTGGTGCCCTTAAACCCCAAAGCATTAGCGCTAGAAAAATGTACCAAAAACATGATACTTTCTAAGGAAGCAACGACAAATATTGATGGAACTCCCACCTCTCCATGGGCAATTTCTACCGAAGCCTTCACCACCACCCCGACACAAAATCCCGTAAGCATGGCCCAACACCAATAGAATTTACCGAAGCCATAACCTTAGAACCAATACATTTTATTGAAAACATGACCCCTCACCTAGGCAGATTTTACCAAAGAAGCTAAGGCAGCAACAAAAAAAATTGTCGCAACTCCCTCCTCTCAACCGGCAATTTCTACTGAATCCTACTATTGCAGTTCTAAAAATTTAGCACAAAACTCCTCCTCCCCACCGATAATGTTAGAAGAAAAAAAAAATTCAACCTATTTTTTTTTTTTGTCAGCTGCTAAGTGAGCAAGTGAGAGAAATAAGTGTATGAGTGAGCAGAAGGTGGAGGGAAAGGAGAGTTAAATAATAGAGAAAGGGATAACTTTAGTATTTCAATACTTGATGCTTTTTGAGGAGAATTTTTTTTCTAAATAACAGGTACATAAAAATTTTATTCTAATTTTATTTTTTTAAACTTTAATTTTAAAATAATGAATGTAAAAATAAAAATATAAGTAATTTCAATCCATATGAAAATTTTAAAATATTTATTTCAATTTACAAAAGTTAAGTTAATATCATTTAAATATTTTTTTAAAATATTTTATCAATTCACCAACATTTCTTTTGCTTAGATTAACTTTTAATTTTACTTTTATCTTCATTTACCACAATCCAAATTGACTATTAATTTATTTTATGTGAAATGTAACTCAAGTTTGATTATTTTAATTTTAATTTGTTAAAAAATTTCTGTTTTAATTAAAATTAATTACAGCTTATTTTGATTTTTTTGAAGTATGTGTTGGTTCCTATAAAAAAGAATTATAAATTAGGTATTGAAAATTTTATTAGTTAACATAAAATACATAAATATGTAAAGTACTTAGGTTGTAATGTACGAATTTAAGTATAAAGTATAAAATATAAAAATATTAACTTTTTTAATAAATTACGCAAACTAAGGCAACTTTCAAGCTAGAAGTTTTTTAGTTAAAAAAAAAATAGTAAAACATTTCATCCTTAATTTAAAATTCAAAATACATGTATTCTTATTTGAAATAAGCCCCGATCATTTAATTTTAATTCAAATGATCAATAAAACAGGAATTGATGAAGCAAAGTGAATCACACACGGAACGAGGGCGCACAGAAAACCATCCATCTTACAAGCAGCATGTCATACAATTGAACTGCGTACAAGCCTCACTATCCACAACCTTTTCCACCCGATATGCAGTATGCTATATACGTTTCCTCTCTAAAGTAAAACACCTGAAACGACGCTGTCAGCATCTCCGTGTATGCATCAGTTCTTCTATTCCTTCGCAGAATCTCACAAGTCCCAAGTGCACCAATGGGATTTCAGCACCCGGGCCGGAAGTACACCTTGGACTATTGTACACAAACATACTATTCCCAGTCTGGTTCTCAGGGAAGAAATTTTTTAATTAACGGGTAACAAAAATTTTAAGATCCATGGGTAAACATACCCAGCCAAGTATTTCAGCCCCAAACAAACAGCAGAATCAGTATAGAAAGCCCAGGTAAACAGCTTTTAGCATTTTCAGTGCCTCCGAGGAACTAGGCCATTAGCTTCCTTAATCGCCCAGCACTATCTCCTTCTCACTTCCTTCCAACAGCATCTCTTCCGCATTACCTTCCGACAGCATCTCCTTCGTCTTTACATGTCCTTCCGACAGCTTCTCCTCCCCACTCTTTTCCAACATCTCATTCTCATTTCCGCCTGGAACAACAGAACCAGCACCATCACTCCTAAGAAATTTCTCATCTTCTTCAAAATTATTGGTGCCACTGTCTGGCACACCAGAGTTGCCATCTTTGACTGTAGTTGTAGATCCCATGGATTGGGTGTCAGAACCAGAAACTTGCAATTCGCTCTTCTTTGGCCCATTCAAAGTACGACAATGTGGGCAAATGTAACTTACATAAGGAAAATCTTCTTTACTTGCAAGCCCTGCACAGAAATATAATGGTTTGTTGCCAAGAGGGCAAGGAGAAAAAAAAAAATCGAATGCTATTACTGAGCAATTCCAAACGGAGGGTAGGATTCTGAAGGATAGGCTGTGCAGTTGCACCCAGTATGAATGTTACAAATGTACCAGGAACAACTCACCATTGTGCATATGGCAGTTTCGGCATATGAGAGCATAACACTGTGTTGGATCCTCCCCTACAAGCAGTGCTACAATCCGGTCCAGCCATCCAAATGAAGATGACCCCTGACCTTGATGATTGACAAAAACTTGGGAACTGTGATCAATAATCTTAGTTCCCATATGATGAGGTGTTGTCTCGCCTGAAGAATGAAACTCATTGCTTCCAATAGTATGTGTTCCACTGTGCTGTTGTTTCCTGTTTCTAAGACCCGACGATTGCACTGGTTCAGCGTCATGGCTTTTCTTAGCTGAAGTGAAATCAGGATTGTCACCCAAATATACATTCAAGCCTGAATCAGAACCCAGTTTTGACGCCAAAATAGCAGCAGCAGCTGCCCTTGCTGCAGGATCAGTATCATATTTCTGCAACAAAATAACAAAAAATATCAAGTCAGATCGATCAAGACAATTAAACACAACTTCTTCCTTAAATAACCAATAAACCCAACTCCCCTCCTTGTACATCTCACTGATTTAAGGAAAAGGGACAAACGGAGAGTATCAAAACATTAAACAATCAACGTAAGTAACTTTTGAACGTCAAGTATGTAACTTTGTTCCTTTTCCTTCACATTCAGAGGGCAAGGTTTCTTGTCATGAATATTGCCTGTTCCTTCAGATTTTTCAGGTCCTTGTTTGGTCCTACATGAAGAATTACAGTACCTTTCAACATTATCTACAAGCCATGATATGGTACATATTTTGAAATTCATTACTTGCTATTTTCAAACTATATGAAAGCAAATGCAATAGTTTAATATTCCCTTCTCAATATATTTTTTGCAGAAAAAACAAGGATCCAATTAAGACACTGTCTATTAAAAAGTGAGGGACAGAGGAGCAATTTTAGGAATTCTAGAGCATGGTCAATTGACTCCCTCACTTTCACCTGAAACTCTTCATTCATGATTTGCAAAATCTAACCCATAATAATAAGTTGGAGACCAGTACCAAAAAAGAGCACTTGTTCTGTTCTGCGACAATGATGTAATATACAATCCACCTCACCGTAGGGCTCAAAGTCATAGCCCAGATAGTCCTTTGTTGATCCATAGGAAAGCAGACCCCTAAGACAAGCTTCAGACATAACCACAGACAGTTCTTCCTTAGGGTTCTACAAGCACATGTACCAGCATGACTACCAAATTGATAGTGTTTAAAAAATATTATACAAGTCAGATCTCATCCAACTCGTGACCATACAAAGCTTATAGCAAGAGAGAATAGCTGATCAGAAAACTAGATGCTAACACTTTCAAGTCCAATACCAGCTCTGTAAGAAAATGAGTAAGAAGGGCATGTTAACTTGTTTGATTTGTCTGATCTGATTTGCAAATTTTAATGTATTATTACTATAATTATTGCCATAATTAATATTTTTCCATTGCTATTATTTTTATTCCTATCATTATTATAACTATTAGCATTACTTTTATATTATCTCTATTATTAGGTGAAGGAACCAAGCCTAAGCACATTGCCAAGTGGAATCTCCTGCATTTGGAATTGTCTTCATTGGCCCATTTTTAAAATGGGGAGGTGAAGATTTAGGCAAGCATGAACAAAAGGATCAAGAACTGTCAGAAGAGTTTGAAAAGAAGTCCGAAAAGGCACAGCAGCCCACACAGCGTTATCAACCTTTTCACAATGAAAGGGTATATGTCGAGCCTCATTGATGGAGTTATGTTGTTATCATGGAATAAAATAGTGGCTGATATATCATATTTTTAGCCAACCAATACATAAAATGTCTGATATGTGACATGAAAATGAAAACACGTGGGTAGGCTCATTTTCATTGTAAAAATAATTCCAGGACAACCACAACATAACATTTATGTTTACAACACTCCAATACTGAGACACTGTGACTGGCTGTAATTGTGACCACGACAATAATTTTTTGCCTGTTTGCCATAAATCGTTACTTTGAAACAAGAATAAGAATTTTTTATTCCTTAATTTCCCCCTTAGGAGAATAGAGTGTTCAAAGACTGAAACTCCCCACACCACTAGTAAGAAATCTAGCAGGGTCTGCACTGCCAAATAATACAGATTCTGGCTCACTATGGTAGATGCTTTTAACACTGGGATGCAAAGGGTAGATCTCTGGACTTGGCTTCAACAACTCAGTGTTACTTATTGGTAATGTTCTACGGATGGCAGCTGGGAACTTTTATGTAGAGCCTTGTTTTCACATAAAATGTTGGAGGGTAGATAAATTGACAGGATAGTGCAGCATTTGCTAACTGCCTGCAGATGTGAGGCTTGGATGATGCACCTTGGAAAGGGAATCTGTATAACTGGACAAACAAGTAAGACCAAGGTTCTAGAATATACCGTAAATCAGACAGGGTGCTGGGGAATGTGCACTGGTTGAATTCCTTATTTTCCCCTGTTCTGACCACTCTCTTATGAGGTACACCTACTACTGGAACCAAACCCTTCAGATTTATGAATTACTGGATTTTATCAGCAAGAATGTAATTATGATGTCAATGGCACTAAGGGGTGCCAGTTAGTTGTGAAATCGAAGCAATTAAGAGACATGTTGAGGAAATCCAATAAGACATGGTGTGGACATGTATCTCATAAGAAGGAATGGCGAATTGATTAAACAATCAGGAGATGGCCAAGCTACTGCTGGACAGAGAACCACATAATGAACTGCTTATCCAACAAGAAAGAGAAATGGCAAAGGAACGAGCAACAAGGACTCCAGAAGAAGAGCATTTCTTTCAGCAGAAATCCCATATTGACTATGTTGCACTAGAAGACTCTAATATTCAATATTTTTATGCTAATGTGAAAGCTAGGCAAACACATAACTGGATTCATTTAATCACTACTGATCATGGGCTCAATGTGACCAGTGACAAGATATGAAAGCTGAATTGATCCAATTTCACCAGAAATAGCTGGGTACTGCTTGAGTTATATTGCAGCCGATTGATCCAGAGGCTTTTAATATGGACAGAATATCAGGTGAAGAACACAAAAGTTACATGTTGACTATTCCTACTAAAACAGAGATCAGAGATTCTAAATTTAGTATGAGGTATCTGAAATGTCCAGGGCCACATGGATTTAATGCTAGCTTCTATAAGTAGAGCTGGTCTACTTTCGGAGGAGATATGTGTCGAGCAGTAAATGAATTCTAGATTACAGACAGATTACTCTAGCAACTAAAGAACACAAGTATTTCATTAATTCCTAAGTTGCCTAACACTAGCAAAGCTAGTGAATTTAGACCAATAGCATGCTGTAATATCTTGACTAAGATTTTCTCCAAATTCTTGAAAAACAGATTGCAAGGTGTGTTGGCTGATAGTCAACTTAAGTCAGGCTACTTTTGTTATGGGTTGGGCACTTAATGCCAATGTACTCATGGCCCAAAAGTTAGTTAGCCATTATAATTGTAAGCACATTATTCCTAGAATAATGCTTAAGGTTGACATTCAAAAAGCCTATGACTCTGTGGCACGGGCATTTCTGAAGCAAATTTTGATGGCTTATGGGTTTCCCTCTCACTTTACAACACTGATAATGGAATGTGTGATGACTGTGACCATTTCCTTATCCACCAATGATACTCTTAGTGACACCTTTCCTATTGAGAGAGGCTTGAGTTAGGGAGATCCCTTATCCCCCTACTTATTCATTTTGTTAATGGAGTATTATCACAGAGAGTCTTGTAGGGTACTAGAGGACTCAGGTGCCATCCAGGATGCAGGAGGGCCAAAATTGGTGGACTAGTGGATAAATTCTGTAAGAGAGGGGACTTTTTTCTTTTCTTTTATATTTGAGGCTTATTAGAAGCCCGAGTATATAGCAGAAAGTACATTCAATAAAATATACTTTGTTCCCAAAATTATCATGTTTATTAGAGCCCCCAATTTCTAAATCTTGATTTATTGATTTTCTTATCATCTAGATTTCTAGTCCAGGTCTCTTGTTTTTAAGATTATAGTTATTCTCATAATATTCTATTCTTGAACTCACCATGTCTTTTAAGAAATCAGAGATCTCATGTGTTTGTTTCAATGGGAAAAATTACTTCCTAGGAATTCTAATTTCAGTTAATTTTCACAGGAAAGGAACTCTGGGGAAATATAGGTGTGGTACTACTCGCACAGCTGACAGAGAAAAAGAAAAGGAGAAATATGCCAAATGGGAGATTAAAGATACATTGAATCTGTTGAATCTCAAATCATCTTGAACTAATGTCCATATCAAATGCAGAAACATTTGAAGAAAGTTTATCATCAGAGAACCGCTCAACGTTTATAACTCGAACTTGATCTAGCGAATCTCACTTAGGGAAGTCTCTCAATCAGTGAATTTTATTCTGCTTTTCAAGCTACTTGGACCACTTATAACAACATAGTCTATGCAAGTGTTTCTGAAGCCGGTCTGATTGATGAGAAATATGTCCATGAAACCAGTTCCATATGAAATTGTGTTCTGATTTTGAGGCAATTCAGTCCAGTGTGATGAACTGTAGTTCTGCTCCCTTGGATGATTGTTTGCATGATCTTTTTATGATGAACAGCACATGCTCGCACAAGCAGCCATGGAACAACGAGCTGCTGCTTTAGCACCTACTCTGGTTGCTTACGCAACCAGAGTGAAACATAAAGGCAGGGATATGATGAGCAACATTCAGTGCTACCGTTGCAAAGGGTTTGGTCACATGGCATCTTCTTGTACCCAAAAGTTTACAACTATTGTAAGAAACTTGGACACATTATCAAAGAATGTTCCATTCGCCTTCCTAAGAAGACAGAGACTGCTTTTAATGTGACAGTTCTATTGCTGCACCAAATGGTTTTTCTGTACAACATCCTACTCTTACCCCTACATTCTCTACTTTCGGAATATTATGTAATGCATTTTTCTACGATGGAACCTTGGTATTTTGATTCGAGGACCACCAACCACATGACCCACCCAACCCACCCGGTAAATCTCCTTGCTAAAATAAAATGTTATGATGGCAAGATGAGGATTCATACTGCCAATGGAGACTCTTTGTCTATAATGGTTGTTTATGATGATTCTCCATCTTTGAATAATGTCCCAGTGTCCCCTGCATTATCAACAAAACTTATTTCAGAAGGTCACTTGGTTAAAAATTACTTTAACGTTCAATTTTCTTAGTTGGTTGAGTTGTGCAGGATCAAGTGTTTGGGAGGATGATCGCGAAGGGACCTAAAGTGGGAGGTTTCTTTCCTCTTCTCCTTCCTTGAACCAATATCATTATCCTCTATTCTAACATCTTTTTTCTTTTTCTTTTTTTTGGATAATTGAGAGGTAGGATTACAAAATAATTAGAACGACAAAAGTAAAGAGGGCAAACTAAAGAAGGAAACTCTCTTCTGAACCCCCAAATCACAAGAAAGCCTGCACATTGTAAACCACCTCATCGATTCTATAAGAAAACTCCTCTCTTTTATTCTTGATCCAAAAACCAATCCTTGATTTGATGAGCATAACCATCCATCTTATGCAAACTTGATGACTTTCAAACACTATCTTATTCCCTAAATTTCCAAATAGTTCCCGTTATTGCAAAGAAAGCTGCGTCCCAAATTTCCCCTTTCATTCCCTTTCTTTTACCTCCTAACCAAGCAACAGCATTATCCTCAATAGATCTCGGCATCACTCACATGCATCCGAGCCAATCGCAAATCTCATACCAGATCTTTCCCATCACAGTACAATATAGGAAGACGTGATTGACCGATTCTTACTCAATCTTGCAAAAAGGACATCCTAACTCCCTTATATCAACAATATGAAGCCTAGTAAGTCTATCTCTTGTGTTAAATCTCTACTAAACGGCAAACCAAGTAATAAGTTCAATCCTTGGTGGTGCTATGCCAATCCAAATTCTGCTGTAGGTGCTACTGCTCAATTCATCCCCATGTAAATTCTGATAAGAGGCCTCACAAAAGGATCTAAAAAAAAAAAACTCTTATCATCATAGACCCAACTAATCATATCCTTCCTATCCTTACTAAAGTCAAACTACTTGATCAGACTTTCCATCTGTTCCACTTGACTTTCCTCCCAAGAGAAAAGGCGTCGCCTCCACCAAAGTTACCAGATCCACTGGGCCCTGTCCCAAAAGCCCATTTCTGCTACCTTTTTCTTTCTGTTGACTTGATACCATAAAAAGACTTAGAAATAAGCTTTTCAAGGGACTCTGCCCCATCCAATTATCATGCCAAAACCTGACGTTCTACCATCTCCGAGAACAATCTTCAGCCCTGAATTAAGGATGGGATTCGTCCATCCAATTTTAACAATATCCACCCACAGGGCCCACCCTCTCCTTTGGTCCGGAATCTCTAAACTTCGGAAATGGTCACCAGAATAAATGGAGGAGATAATCCTTTTCCAAGATGCCCCCTCAATGGTATAGAACCTCCACCACCATTTGAATAATAATGCATTATTCCTCATGATTAAATCCCCAACACCCAAGCCACCTAGGGTTTTAGGTCTCTAGATCACACTCTAGCTAACCAGCGGTAGCCTCTTCCTGTCCCCACTACCACTCCAGAAAAAGTTCCTTTGGGAACTAATAATCTTCTTCACTACCCCTTTTGGAATTCTAAATAAACTCATGTAGTACAAAGGCAAGCTGTTCAAGACACTTTTTATTAGAACCAATCTCCCTGCTCTTAAGAGGACTTTCGACTTCCACCCAGCCAATCTTTGCTTAATCTTATCAACCACTGGTTTCCAAACCTGACTGTTCCTCGCATTAGGCCCCAACGGGAGGCCAAGGTAATTAACGGGCAAAGAGTTGATCTTATAGTTCATAATCTCTGCAACCTTCTTTTGAAACTGTGCATCCACTCCAAGACCTATAAGCTCAGACTTTGCAAAATTAACACTTGGGCCTGACAATAAATAGAAACAGTCTAGCAATCTTCTCCAATTTCTGATATTCTCAAGAGATGCCCCACAGAAAATTACAGTGTCATCTGCGAATTGAAGATGGGTTACTTCACACTTATCTTTCCCCACTCTTAAGCCCTGGATCAGACCTTTATCCACACCTCTTCTAATAAGCTACCGCCAGTACGAACAGAAAAGGGGAAATGGGATCCCCTTGTCTAAGACCCCTTCTCATCTTGAAGGGAGTGGAAGGTGATGCATATGCCAATACAAATTGGGTCAAGTTAGGAAGGTGGTTATCAATGGGGGATAACTGAATAAGAAAACAAAGAAGAGGGTGAAGAAAATGAGTTGAATATGATCTTTGGTACCTCCTTAGATCATATACTAACAAGAACCACCTAAGGTTTCAACACTTAGGATAAATCTTGTGAGATTTTAGAATTCAAACTTCAAACTCATGCACTAGAGTTGAAGGTGACTGATTTCTACTGAGAGAAATAAGATAGCCAAATTCTTAGTTTTTTTCATTCAAGTGTGAGCCCAACACTTATAGGAGAGTGTTGGGTCTCATTTAGTTGTAATACAACTCAACAAAAAAAGGACTGGTTTGATTAACTAATCAAACTAGTTAGTTGTCAAAGAGACTAACTTTAACTAGTTTAATCCTAACCAAAACTAAAGTTGACTTTGTACTAGCTGAAACAAAGAAATCAGAATTGTTTGGGACCTTCCCAATGTCTTAGATCTGACTTGGGAGGCTCCTTACAAGTTGATAAGCTAAGCTAAGCTAAAAACATCATTAAAAGCAAAAAGTAAAAATAGCTTTTATGCTAAAGACTAAAAACATTATTAAAAGCATAAAGCAGAAAGTAACTTTTCTGCTGCAAGCCTAAAGTGCCATCATAGCCTAAGCATAGGTTTCTTTTCTTCCAAAAAAGGCCTGCCCCCTATGTTACTTATAGCTGTTGCTGCTGCTAGTGCCCACATTTGCCCAGAAAAGTGTTGTTGGGGCTGCTATTGTGGGAGTTAAACTGTAGCCTATCCTTGGCTGGGTAGTGAGCCATTTAAGCCAAAAAAATGAGCCACTAAGGTGCAAAAGGTGGTGGCTGGATTGAAGTTTTGCATAGCTTTCATGGCTTGGGGTTTAGTTAAACTAATTAGTCCAAGTGAGAAGGTTTTTATGTCCCCCTAACTTAGAGAAATTAACAACTAAATTAATATCTTGGATAATGGATGCTCCTGCATCAGAAGGTGACCCATCAATGAGAAATGAAATATTGACAGTTGAAATACACTCCTTTATCCATCCTCTCCAAACATTCCCAAAGCCCATGATGCTCAAAATACTATCCATGAATTCCCATCTAATGCTGTCATACGCCTTTTGAAAGTCCAGCTTAATCATTACCCCTTTCGATCCCTTCTTCTTCTTAGACCACTGAACAATCTCGTTGGCTATCAGGACACCATCAAGAATGCTTCTGCCTTCGATAAAAGCCGACTAGGAATTGCTAACCAAGCTATCAACCACCTCTTTCAATCTATGAGCCAGAATCTTCGAGATCACCTTATAAATACACCCTATTAGGCTGATAGGTCCAAACTGACCAACCTTCTCCGCTTCCTCCACTTTGGGTATCAAAGTAAACAATGTGGTATTGAGAGCGTGTGGCATCCTACTCAAACGGAAGAATTCCAAGACATAATCAGTGAACTCCTCCCCAATGACCCTCCACATCTTTCGAATGAAACCCATATGATACCCATCGTACCCTGGAGCTTTAAGATGATTACATGCCCAGATCGCCTTATGTACTTCCTCCCTCCGAGGTATGCTCTATTCTAACATCTTTATGCAATTTGCAAGCATATAATTAAATATTGGTCCCGACACGTAATATTAGCCAATATTTATCGAATTTTGGATCACCTGATATGCGAAATTGGTGATACATAACGGTTTTGGAATTTCACGTATTTATCGGTGCTATATCGATTACCAACCAATATTTTACTAATATTTACCAATATTTGCTAATATTTACCGATTTATCTCCTAGTGTTTATTCAAAGGTGTAGATAACAAGCAATAAAACCGTTGTTACGGACGCTAACCAGAATACACAGAGGGAAAACACTCAAGTAACACTAAGAAAATTGGAACTGTGAAAATGTAATCAAAACAGTGAAAATGTAATCAGAATAGTGAAAATGTAACACTCAACTAACACTAAGAAAATCAGAACAATGAAAATGTAATTGGTGGTTAGAATTCGTTGAAGGAATTGATTAGCAAGGGAACATATGTTAGGCATTTGAGGTCCTGACCCCTCCCATACCATATCCTTCTTTTCCTCTCCTCCCAGCCTCCTTTCGTTGCTCATTATATACCCTCGATAACATAATCCCTAACACACTAAAACTGAAAGGAATGACTTGGCAAAAATGCATAACAGACTCACATAATTGACTCTCATTAATGATAACCCAAACGGATCCTAAATGAAGACAAATAAAATTACCAAAAAGGACATGAAATGAGAACAACACACTACTACTTATCCAACTCCGATACTCCCTGCTCAGCTCCTTCACCCTTCCGTCCCTTCCTAATGTAGGTGAATTTAATTATTGGCCTATCACCTAAACAATGGGTTAGGTGGTTAGTGTGGGCTGAATATTGGTATAACAGCTCTTTCCATTCAGCTATTAATAAAACACTGTTTCAGGCTCTCTATAATCAGGCTCCTCCTCCCCTATTGAAGGTTATACTCTGTTTGCTGACATAGATAAAGAGCTGAGAGATAAGAGTCTTGGTGATAGCAGAGCTGAAATACCATTTGGAACGTTCCAGGAAAATAATGAAAGACACAGCTGACAAAGGGAGGCTTAATCTACAGCTAGCCATGGGAGCTGAAATACCATTTGGAACGTTCCAGGAAATAATGAAAGACACAGCTGACAAAGGGAGGCGTAAGCGTAATCTACAGCTAGCCATGGGAGAATGGGTCTACATGAACCTTAAGCCATACCACCATAAATCTCTGGTTAAATGGATGAATGAGAATTTAGCTCAGGTATTTCAGGCCCTAGCATATTGCTGCTAGGGTAGGCAAGGTGGCCTATCGCCTTTAACTGCCCCACTGCATTTTGATTCACCCAGTTTTTCATGTTTCACTGCTGAAGCGGGCAGTGGGAAAACATCAGCAAGTGCAACCTTTCCCTCCTTCAATCAGTGAGGAGCTGGAATGGAGTGTGGAACCTGAAGCAATACAGGATATGCACTACAATTCTAAGAGATGATTGGAGGTCCTGATTAAATGGAAGGGACTGCCAGACTTTGAGGCATCTTGGGAAGAATTTGAGTTGCTGAATGTCAGGTTTCCAGATTTCCACCTTGAGGATAAGGTGAAGGTTTGAGAGGGTATTAATAGGCCTTTGGTAAAGTACATCTATGAGAGACTCAAGGCTGCTAGAGAGGAGAACCAAGTGGGCTGAGTAGGCTGATTGCTGATTTATTTCTTTATTTTCTGACTTTTCTCTGATCCCAAGATTCTGTTTGTTATAGCAGTATCCATTTTGTCTTTTTCCAGTTCTGTTAAGGAGCTTGTTAAGAGCTGCTGAGTCATAGGAGTGAGGGGAGATAAATAAGGAGCAGAAGGGTTTGGGGAGGCATCTCTTTTGAGAGGAGGATTGTTTGAAGGGAGATACCAGGGTCTCTAATTCCAGAATTATCTACTAATACAGTCAACTCCCCTCTCACTCAATTCATTCTACTCATTTTCTGCCATTCTTTTTACTTCTGTGCATTAATTCTCATGATTGGTCCGATCATCACCTAATACATTTATTCTGCTGGAGTCAAAGGTCAGGTTAGAATTAGTATTCGTGTACTACTGGGATGTGAAGAAGGGACAGTACCTATACACTCCCTGGGTGTGCATTTGGCTGCCAGCAGGGTGACTGCATCTTAATATCATCCCCTGCCTGAGAAAATGCTGGAAAAGTACAGAGCCAGACCACTAAACATTTGAGCTATGCTGGCCTTTTGCAGCTCATAAGTTTTGTTTTGTATGGTATTGGCAGCTTTTTATCTCATTTGTTTTTGTTACCAAAAACTGTAAAACACAAAGGATTGAAGCTACTTGTCGATCTTCTTTTGGTCGGGAGGCATGAACAAGCATAAAGCTAGGGTGGCAGGGAAGAAAGTGTCCCCCAAAGAGAGAAGGTGGTCTTGGATTAAAAGACATTTATTCTTGGAACCAGGCAGCTATAGGAAATTTTTTGTGACAGTTGATTACACTTAAGGAGAGGGTCTAGGTGCAAGAAGTGCACATTTGAGGAGCTTCCATAGCTGATTTCTATTGTCAACCACACCATTCATGACTGTTTAGAAAGATAATGAGCTTGCGATCTGTTTTTCTAGAAACAATACAATCAGGAAGATGCAGCAAACAAGGGTAGTATTGGAATGCCTTTAGCTCTAGAATGAGGCACGTAGATTGCATCATATGCAGATCCACGTGAATCTACCTCATTCTGTATGTCCCACAGATGTAGGAGTGCTTGCTAGGATATTAGATCAAGTCAGTCTTCATTTACCACTATCTTTTATAATTCTCCATTATCGAGTATATTATTTTAAGTAATTTTCGATAGAAATAGGCACCTTTGTATTGAAATATTTTCATTTTTGAATGAAGACGTTTGTGAGTTTTGCGTGAAATCTTAAAGTTAGAATAACCTTACATCAACTAAAATATTGGCTAGGAGAGAAATTATTACAGCTAAAAGCAACAAGAGAAAAAGCAAAAACAAAGGAAGGTTAGTTATTTACCTGTATGAGCTGTTGTGTGATGTAGTAATTGGTCCTTTCCTTGAGTTCATCAATTTTCAATTTCTTTTCAAACCGCAGCTTCTCCAAAGTTTTCTCGTCGTTTTGATTCACTGTATGGTTACAGCCACAACAATACACAGGAAGTAGTCATTGACAAAAGACAAGATGAATCAATGTCCCAAATATTGAATGAAGAAGCCCTCACAAATTAATTAAAATAAATCGTGATATTCTAAAATAAAGAAACCTACAAAGTTACAACCTTGTCCCAGAAATGCCTTCCTACATGCAAAATCATCATATATGCAGATATAATAAAATCTACATACAGTTCCATGGGCATTAATGTATCCCTAAATAATACTCTCTCTCTCTCTCAATTAATACCTAACAAATTTTTAATCTTCAATTTAACAAGGTTGATAAAAGTAAGGGCAAAGTAGGAAAAGAACACAAAAATTTATTTTGAAATTGTAGAAATTATTTATATTGAAACAAAAATAAACCCCAAAACATTTTTTTATTTTGAATTGGAGTGAGTATAACATATTAAAGAATACATCAGTATTTACTAAGTATGAGATAAATAACCTAACTTCTTATAAATAATCTAGCAATATATAAAAGCTGAAATTATTATATATATATAAGAGACCTTAGTTGTTAAACTCCTGATTTAGATCTTACAATTCTATGATTCTACAATCCAAAAGTTACTAAACGATCCACGATCCTAAGTTGAAACTTAAAGTAGCAGAATCGTTGTAGTAGTAGTAGTAGTAGTAGGATTTTACGATCCTACCAATATAATCTTACGATCCTAGGTAAAACCTTATGATCCTACATACTTACTATAGTTATTATCTATTTACCTTAAAATTTATTTACCTTCTTATTCTCGCTATATTTCTTCCCTAATTCTAAAATAGTGAACACCAACCAATGCGAAGGAAGTACAGATGAGATATTAGCGAAGTCAATTATTGGGAAGAAAATTTTTTTTTTTAGGAAAAGTGCAAACTCTAAATATGAAGTAAAACAATGTGTAGGATCGTTTGATCCTACGATTCGTTTTTTATGAGCCCTATCGAATATTGATTCTAACAACTTAAGCAAGGCGAAGTACTAGCCCTACTTGACAAGGCTAAGGCCAAGGCCCATGTCCATAGCACAAATCATGCAAGAAATATAGGCATCAATCATAAATAATTATGATGTGTCAAACATGCATTCAGCTGATTTGTCCCACTTCATTGAAACAAATCATTTTGAACAAGAAGATGAATAAAATACTATTTGTACATCAAATCAAAAACAAACAAAACACAACCATCATGCATCATCATTAGACCAGAAAAGTATCAATGTTTTAATAAAATCTTAACAGCATCAGTATGAAGTAGATTCTAGCAACCACTGATCTAAGATTATTGACTTTAACATCCTAAACCAAATATGAAAGAGTTTGATTTATATCAAGAAAGCCCATGCATTGATAGACAGTTGGCTAAGAGGTGATCAGCCCAAACTAGAGAGTTATTTTATATTAGTGGGCCTAACACTTCTTATTTATACTCATCACATACTATTTAAATGATTTAGATATTATTTACAAGATTTGAAAGATTTTATTACTATTATCCTTTTAGGAATTAATATAACTTGATATCTTTTAGGTTTTATTTTATTAAAATTTGATATCATCAAACTAAAGCTAACTTTGACCCTTCTTTTGGCCTTGAATTATAAATTAATGAATGATAATGATATTGAGCAATAATTGAGTATATTCCTGATTTCCCCTTTTGATACTCACTTCCTCGTCTATATTATTGTCCTACTCCCTTCCCTAATCACTTTTTGTTCTTTCCTTGCGTGCTTCTCTCCCCTAACCCTACATCACATGTTTTCCACGTCTAACAGTTGTGCACCACACCACTTTTTGAATCTTAGAAGCACACAAGCCAGACTAATTTCAAAAGCAAAGAGCACCATTCTCTTTTCTTATTGTTTAGCATCTGCTATTACACTGTTTCGGCAGGAGTATCAGAATCCTATTCCGACATAATCATGGTGAAAACAGGGGTACCATTCTGGCAAAATTGGCATCGAAGATGGAGCTTTCAAACCTTAAGTATGGGTAAATACTGACATTCAAGCTAGAAAGAATGTGTAATTCTTACGCATGTTCATGAAGCTTCCAAGGGTGGAATAAATGACAGAGGACAAGATCGGCACAGCAAACATAGGCAGAACCCTGAATGCCCTTCTCCTCCAGTGTTCCATAGCTCTTGTAGTCATGATAGCATAACCCACCGCTATAACCTAAAACATGATAACATCATAAGACAACCAATTGCTTAGACAAGCATAAAACAGGTGTTCATGAGTACCTAAGATAACAATCACATGTGCTAACATCCCACACTTTGAACCTCCACTATCACCAGAAAATACTCTTCAAATATATATTCTAAATGCTGTAGTGGCCTGTAGTTCTCCGTTCACAGCATGTGCATAAATCTTCTAAGAGAAGGAAAAGCCCCCTAGTAAAATTCATAATTCTGGTCTAGTTAGATAAAAGAGCAAACCATGTAGACAATGAAGCTTATTGGGCTATAATGTTTGCAATGGCAAAACATGACTCAAAGGATAGTTGATGTAATACTTCCTTCCCCCCAGGCTACAGTTTTAGCACCTATATCTCTTTGCAACAGATTCTGGACACTAGCTCAAAGTCACTCATAAAAACTATTGTTTTGCTTATATGTTTTCACAGATTAATGCTAACAGAAATCTCAACCAGGAACAATTGCAAATAACACTTGTCATCCCTCCAAAGGCAAGAAGCAACAACTACCCCAAGCCAGTATGAATCCCGCCATTAGTGACGTATGGGAGGGATGGGTGTATGCAAACTTAACTTTACTAAATTATGGGTTAGTATCACAATATTCCCTAAAGATCCGCAAAACCTTTTGAAAAAACATGGTCTATGTAAAAGTACATGTAGTAGTACGATATTAATATACTAGTACTTAGCATATGATTTGTTTATGATGGCGCAAACAATGTATGGAGTTTCCAAGTAGTGTACTTTCCTACAAAGGCATAACACCTCAATATGAATTCAACAGGTCTCATCCCCATAGAGCACTGACTATGCAAGACACAAATCAACACAAAGGAATTGACCAAGCACACACGACTCACTGATCACAAGGAAAATAAACTTAGCATCACATAGGGGGGGAAAAGGACAGCATAATGAACTTAAAAGTTGAAAGACAAGAAGCCCAACTGTACCTCCAAAAGCAGAGAGAACAATATTATATGCCTTCTCATTCGACCCCAACCTCGAGATCTCCTCCTCATTCTTGATAAAATGGTAGTTTCTTCTTTGGATATGTGTTTCAGTCTGCTCTCAAAATCATCCTTCCGTGAGCTAAAAAGAGTATTCCATATCCAAGATAGCACTCCCTTTTGTTTCTTCTTTGAAACCTCATTTTGTTTCTCTTCAGAAGCTGGTGTGCCAGAATTTTCTCTGATTCCTTCATCTTCATCAGGATTCCCAGCCATGTCTCACAACATGCAAACTGAGCCAATATTGAAAAGAGCATGTGAAAAACTAAACATGGAAAATAAAAATAATAATAATGTAATAAAAAGATTCGGCAGAATTCCAAGAATGACGCTTAAATCCTCCTAAATAGACAAGAAAAAGGAAAAAAATAATCAGGACTCAGAAAAATAACAAGAATGAGGCATTGAGGCTTATATCACCTTCTTCAATAGATGAAAAGTCACCCTTATATGTATGTTTAGCAAATTTATTTCAATTTTGTCCATATACCTGACAAATGCACCACTTTATTATCTTAAAGACACATCTGGTGCACTGCAGGAACAAGTGAAATTGTCATCCATAATACAAACAGTATCCTGTTCCTCTCAAGTTCTCTTAATTTGTTTCCGTAATTTTTTCTTCATTTCTGCCTAACAGCCAATATATCTGTTCATTAGCTATTTAGATAATTGTTGATCAGATGCTTTAACCTAATATGATCCCTTTTAGCGGTACTTTTTCAATGCAAATTTAACTGTCTAGTTAATGTTTTACACATCTCAGGGTAATATCAGTCCCTTCCTGGTCCCTTTTGACCAAACATTAGCTGCTTTTCTTAATATATGCAAGCAAAGCACATTAAGATATCACATACAGGAAAGTTGGCACCTTATTTAATAAAGCACTTTCCTAATGAATAGAAACAGTCAAAGGAAATATGTCATGACATCATAGAGAGCCCAAAAGGAGAAAAATATAAAGCATTGTACCCTTCCAATTAAATAGCAATTTAGTGGTTTTTGGGTCACCCACGACGTGAAATTACCGATGCATTACGGTTTTAAAATTTCACATTTATCAATCGATAAATCGCTGGTAACTCGCCAATAAATTGGTATCACCAATAAATTGAAAAATATTGGAGATAAATTGGCAATTTATTGAGAATTCTTAAAACTATTTAAAAAACATGCATGATAATTTTTTCTTATTCATTTACTATATATATGTTGAACAAAATTACTATTCAGCAATAGTAAAGTATTTTTATTTATTACCTTTACATGTCCTACTAAATAACATGCATTTTTTTATTCCAAGGTAAATTTAGGGTGGTTAGGAGAATTTAGCATAAAAAAACACACTTAAATACTTCTAATATCATATAAACTAATAGTTTATTGAATATTTATATTCAAATGATCAATAAATAATAATTAAAGTATATAGTGAAATAAAAATAAAAATTCACGCCCAATGATTGCAACACAATTTTTTGTTCACAACACTCTGATACCGCGACCGTAAACATGACCGCAATTTTATCACCTAATTGTACCCTATTATTATCAAGAAAAAATAAAAATAAAAGATAAATATCATACCACCGCAATAACTCATTCCCAGCAACAGCACTAGAAATTCAAGCCACTCCCAATCATCCAAGCTCAAACAGTAATTCAAATTTCAGCCATATAACTACCAAAACCAATACTACAGCTTCAGCGTAGTGAAGCAACTTCCTGCTTTTGCTTTTAACTTGACGTCTCCCCTTGACAGCAAAAAATACCAAACAGCCAACCCCTAAATTGGATAGATTGTGCCACCATTGATTCGTTGAATCCATTCTCACAGATAGTAAAATTACATATGCTAACTACATTAACGGTTCAAAAAAAGGGAAAGCAAGCTCCTGATGTACACACTACTATGAAGCCCAGGAGAACTATTGTCCAGCCCAGGAAGCTTAGGGACTACATCATTCACCAATTAGTGTACCGTGGAATCGGTTCAGTAAATTTAAATGAAGCCCTTTCCATGTCACCAATCCCAGCTCATTCCCATACAAGCCCCCTTCACCCTCATTCCTCTCTCCTCATGTTGACACCAACACCACTTGGCATTATCTTAGGTAGTCAATTTTGGTGGATACTGGATACGTTTCTCTCTCCAAGTTAGCGTAGAGAAGAATAAAAGTGAAGGTAAGAAATTTGAGCAAGCTACAAACAGAGCTGTCAAGTTTTCCATCTGAATTCATAAAAGTAAAAATTGTAAGATATAGACACCACAATAGCAATTACATATCTGTGTAGATCTTCACTTTAGCAATATCAGGTATCTTTTTAAACAATGAGATTTTTAATTTCATCTCATTGTTTGAGACATTTCCACTGGCTTCAGAGCTCGAGAGTAATGCAATCAATTTTAAAAAGTTATATAGCAATATATTCTCCAGCTTATTAACTAAAAGAAATGTGTATTTCTGGTGATGTAAATAATGATTATGGTATTAATTAATTATATTTCATTTAAATGAATATACATCCGAGAAAAAAATATGTGTGTATTATTATCCTGTGTTAGGGGTTATTTTGTTTAAATTAATCGTGAAGATGTGTATTTTCACCCCAAAAATGTGTTTTGTTATGCTATAGGATGTCTAATTATAATATGCTTATTTCTCCTCTCCTTTTTTATAAATAAAAATTGTGTATTTCTTTCTAGAAGATGTACATTTTTAACTTAGATTATGTATATTTATAACATGTGTATTCCACCTTAAGTTTGTATAAATAAAAGAGTGTGTATTTTTCTTCCTAAATATGAATATTTTTTCACTATAAAGTATCTATAAGATGAGTATTTTTTTCTCTCGATGCACTTATTTTCTGGAACACGTGTATATTAAATATATTGTAGAAGATGTGTATTTAAATTTTAGAAGGTGTGTATTTATATTCTACAAGATGTGTATTTATATCCTAATAAATGTGTATTAAATTATTAATATATTGCTAGATGTGTATTGGAATATTTATACTATATCTTGAATGATGTGTATTTATATTTTGTATAGATATGTATTTCGTTGGACAATATATGCATACTTCCATCATCATTTAAAACAAAGTTCATAAAATTTTAAAAATTTACACCTTTTTTCCACTATAAACCTAGAGAATGTGTATTCCTATCATAGAAGGTGTGCATTTATATTCTCGAAGTTGTGCATTTCAATATATTAATCTATTTATATACTAAAATGTGAGTATTTCAAGATGTGTATTATATATTAATAAGTGTGTATTTATTTTCTGCAAGATGTATTTTTTCTTGCATATTTTTATTGAAGAACATGTGTATCATTCTACCTTATTTTAAATCAAAGTCCATAAAAATTATAAAAAGTCACCATTTTTTTACCATACACTTAAAGAATGTGTATACTTGTCATAGAAGATGTGTATTTTTTATTAAAAAATGTGTATTTATACTGTAACAGACGTGTATTTTGTTTACAAATATGCCCCCAAATTTACAAAATAGGCCACCGTTTTGAGCAAGTATGCTGGAAATGCATCCACGATCATTCACTAAGCGAGGCCAATCTTTGCCTGTGGAGTAGTAGCAGAAATAAATATTTCAGTTTGTTGTTGTAGGGAATTTATTTCGTTAGTGAGCCATCCCTAATTATTAGGGAGTTCGTCTTATTTTCCATGATGTAATTCTGTTAGTTTGGCTCTTTATGAATATTAGCCTCTATATTAATGTATGAACACTAATGGAAGCGGTCATCAAAATTTCAGAAAAGAGCTTCTTCCTCCATAACTCCATTGTCTCCCTTCTCCCTCAATATTCTTCTTTCTGGAGTTGCCACTCTCCCAAAGCGGTATTTATCCCACCACCCACAAAACCCCGCATCAGCTCCTTCAAAGAGAAATCCCTCATAACAGAATACATCGGCAGATACTAATCTCTATTTAGCTTTCGATCAACGTAACTGTGGACACTATGTGCAACGAAGCATTTACAGACAGTTGAATGAGAGATTTTCCAACACATAGTATCATCAAATCTCCACACTTTTCATTTCTTTAGCAAAGATCGTTCGTTCTAGTTTTCCAATAAAAATAAGCAAAAGCATCTGGTAACTTAACGTAACATTAAAAGACAATTCGGTCAATTTTAAACGTCGGAACGATCATATCAAAACTTCAAAGATCAGCAGCTTGTTGGCAGTTAACAGAAAAACGAGAGTAAGTACAAAGACAGAGCAACAATTTACCTTGCACGAATCTCGTAATGGCCGTATGCAAACGGAACGAATTACCGGCGAATGATCCACGAAGAAGGTATCAACTGGCGGAGGCTAACTGTGAAATCGGATGAGTGAAACTGCGAGAAACCACGATTTCAAGCGGACGAGACGACGGAGCATAGATCGGCAACAATAGATGATGGAGCGGGGACAAATGCTGAGACACCGCAGGCAAGGAACGGAAGCCGTGGGTATCAGACTGGTTTTCCTCAAGTAATAGGAAATCTCTGCAATGATATACTTGTCCCTCAAAATAAGAACGACCGGGCTTGTTCGCGCAATAACGAAAAAAAAAAGAGAGAGAGAGAGTAAATTTTCAACTGAGTTAAATCCTACTTAGATTATTTTTAGTCCGTAAGTTTTATTATTAATTTAAATCCAATTACATCCTAATCAGCCTAAAGAATAATGGATTTAATTTTTTTAATTTTAGTATAGGATTTTTTTAATTATATTTAAAATTAGTAACATATTAATAATTATAATACTAAGTAAGTATGTGATTACATGTAATTTAATTACTAGAAAAGTGAGAGTATAAAAATTAATATGTAATATTAGGTTAATATAATATACATTAATTGGTTTGCATATGAAATAATTTTATAGGGAATAAAGCAAACATTTTATTTTTCTATACAGACCAAAATACATAAAGTTATAAATAATAGAAAATAAAACAAATATTTTAATTTTTATATGGACTAAAATAGATAAAGTTACGAATCACAGGGATCGAAATAGTATTTCACTCATTTTTCAACTTATTTTAAACACTTCTTACATCCATTCTACTTACTTCGCAGCCATATACCCCCAAACTCCCTTTTCCTTTTTTTACCCTTTTCATTTATATACTCTAAATCTTCCCTCCCTTCTCTTCTCTGCCTATCTCAATTCATCTCTTCCATCAATTAAAGGTAAGAAATAAGGATTTTTTTTTGGAGGAATATTCATATTAAGGTTAGTTTGTATATATGTACACATTAATTGTTAATTTTTTTGTTAAATTTTCTTATTTTTCAAATCATATTGCAATGGTAGATTTGGAGATTGATTTATTGAAATTTATAAGTTAGTTGCTTGAAGTTGTTCGGTATATATATAGATCAAACATTTTTTAGTAATTTTTTAACATTTTTGATGAATTTGGAGGATAAGAGGAGAAGAATCGATCATCATTCAAAGTGGAGGAAGAATAGATAGTAGATGAAACACCCGTAGCATTACCTATCTAGCAAGTAAAAGACCATTAACCAACCCTTTCCCAACGGGTGAAGCACTCATTGCTTACTCCTACTATCAGGTAATAGACATGTCGCTCCCTCACCCTAGCAGATAATCGAACCATAGTCATGCCTTGCCAACAAGTGCCACACCGACCCTTAATCCCAACCCACACATCAATCACTCCACTCATCTAAACCACTACTAACCCAAACCCTTAACTTGAATCCCAAAACCCCAAAAATTTAAAAACTAACCAACCTAAACCTTTAACACTAATCCCCAACCCCCTTACCCCCAAAAGCCTAGCTCTAAACCCAAAATCCAAAACCAATAACCCCAAACCATAAAACCCCAAGCACTAAATTGTACCTCAAAACCTAAAACCCCAAACCTTCTAAAACGTAATCCCAAACCCTAACCATAAACCTTCAACCCTTTACCATTTTACCCCCAAACTTATATCAATTAACCCAAACCCTTAACCATTAACTCTAAACCCTTTACCTCAAACCCTTAATAATTAACCTAAAACCTTAATCCCTAAACCCTTCTAATTTATTTTAGTATAATATGATGTTTATTAAATATATTTTTATTATAATTGATAGATGGTCAATAGAGGAAGTATAGATAAGGATCTAAGGTAGGTTACTCTCTCTACCACTAGGGTGACGAAGATGATGGTCATTGTTAGTGCTAGAGCACAAGATAATATAGAGCGTGGAAAAATGCCTCTTACTTCAAATGTAGATAATGTGTCACATGAGAACTATGATGTCCTTAGTGGGGGAGGTTTCATTAGTGCTAGTAAGTCCGACCATGCGGCATGATTAGATGACGATTGGTGATTAACTGGACTTATAAGTGGTGGTATGTTGATTTATGTTCTTTTGACTAGTTTTAAAGGTTACGTGGCATACTCTATATGGAATAATCAATAGATAATTTTTATTATTATATATATTAGTTAATATTTTTACCATGTAATTGATTATTGTAATATATATTTTTTGTTGTAGGAACTATTCCCTATATTGAGGGTCCATCTGAGGATGAGAAGTCTTAGAAGACTACCACAAGGCATTGTTGGCATGGGTGTTGCCTTTGATTACACTAACACCACTAGCTTGAAGTGTCTATATGAAACATACTTTGATCACCATAATACTCCGCTCATCTTTGTTTTGTTGAGAGGTGACACCTATAGACTAACAACTTCCACCTTCCATTTGGTGAGATGAATATTACCTTACATGATGTGATTTACATTATGGATATAAATTATCATAGGCATAAGTATACTAGCAAGCATTGTGGTAGTGATAGTGTTGTTTAAGAGTTTCTTGCCAACATGTGGGGTGGATCTAAGGTGATGGTCATGGAAAGTTTTTAAAGGGTATATTAGTCATGTTAGATGATATTTTTATAAGCTTACGACTCAGCGAGCTCCCAACTATAAGTCTTATGCTCAGTTTTATTTGTGGTACCTAATTCTTTACATGTTCTTTGTAGACAAGTCCAGCAACTGTGTTCCATTATCAATGATGAGATTAGTAGTCGATCTAGGTAGGTTAGGCGATCAAGTTCTTGGAGTTGGGACTTTAGCATTTTTTATATTGACAAATTGAGATAGCATCTTAGACTAGTTGCAAGTAGCTAGGTAATTGAATCATTATGTTGGAAATAGTTTTTAATTACTAATTATTAGTTATAAAAGTAGTTTAGTTTATTTTGTTGGTGTTATAAATGTGTACATGCATCTATTTATGAGTATTTTCCTTGCTTTCATTAGATTTTTTTCTCACACACATAAGCTATCTTATAATGCTGAAAGGATGTGATGGGATACTTCCCATCAAATGTTTCCCCCAAAGTTATTTCCCTACTTTAGTACAAAAGGAAATTCGATATGCTAAGGGTCAAACGGGTAGATGACATATTTTGTTAGTGTAACACCCCAAAATTCACTTCTTCTTTTTTTAAAAAAAGCGAAAGTAATTGAATTAAAACCGGTGAATTATGGGGATGTTACCACCACACTTAGTACCAAACCAGTTCTCTCCGATCGTTTCAGTACCAAGTGCTAAGGCTAAGGAAAGATTCACAATCAATTATAAAATTAAGACAAACTAAACTTCAAATAAGCATTAAGCGGTTGTAAAACAAAATCAGAGTATGCATAAAGAATTGTAACTCATTTCCAAAAGAGAAATAAGCTTACAACCGATAAAAGATTCATTTAAAGTACTCAATGCAAGGTAACAAATCAAAATAGATAAATCTGATACAAAAGAACTAACAAAAGAAAATACACCGCATAAAGAGTAAATATGGCCACAACTCTCAAACTTCGAGCCAAATATGCTCAACACTCAGCCCCGACTAATATCTCACCCACCTGTATAAAGTCAAAAGGGCATACTACTCGTGGGAATGAGCAGCACCCATAAAAAGGGTGATAAGTACACTAGTACTGAGTAAAGTAACCGAGCACTAAAGCCAACACATAAACACATAAGTCATGCAGAAGGATAGAAGATCACAATCATAAATGCATATGATCAACCAAGTAAAAGTACAAAGGCATATATACAATCTGGATTAATTATTTAATTAATATTTTATCGGAAATCGATACACGCCATGCTTTTTATCAAATCCATGTAAGTACAGGAACACCCCACTATTTTAGCCGGTGGGCCGAGCACTTGTGGGACAAAGTCCACACCACTATTATTTGCCGGTGGATCGGTCACTTGCAGGACAATAGTCCACACCGCTATTCCTTACCGGTGGATCGGCTGGTTTCTACTCACATGGTGTTCCACTGTAAGTAATTAGTATCTTTTAAGTGTTAGTAATTATGGTTTGTGTTTATTGAGCTCGAGTCACCCCACTATTATTGCCGGTGGGCCGGTCACTTGCGGGACAAAGTTTACACCACTATTTTTCGCCGGTGGATCGGTCTGGATAATAGTCCACACCACTATTCCTAACCGGTGGATCGGTTGGACCCAGCTCAATAATCTTCTACTTTAAATGATTAGTGTCTTAAATACTTTATTCAAAAGCTTTCACCCTAAACATGCATGAATCATTACCTTTACACTTCACACATCACAAATTATGCATGAATCATTACCTTTACACTTCATACATCACAAATTATAGATTACATCCTCATAATTACAATTTAATCACCAAATACACATGATAGCACAAAAGCCCTAAGCAGCCACAATAAACCCTAATTTTCCACACAAACCCTAGTTCGGTCTCCTACAGACCTTTATATAATCCCCACGTATTATTTTTCATTTAAAATGTTTAAACACCCAAATAACACTTACATTACCTTCCTTACATCTCGAATCAATCTTTCATACATAAATTTCACTCCCATGCAAACTTTACACATCCCATGCAACCTCTCGAACTTTTCATACAAACCCTAAATCCAATGCAATCATTAACTCCTATGCAAACCCTAACTCCACCATGCAAACCCTACTATCACCATACAACCCTAATACCACCATGCAAACCCTAATACCACCATGTAAACCCTAATATCACTATACAATTATTAATACCACCATACAACCATTAATACCACCATACAACCCTAATACCACCATGCAACCATAGATTAAATTCTCCAATATAAAACCATAAACTAGATTCTCTCATATAAAACCATAAATTATATTCTCTTACACAAAACCATAAATTATATTCTCCCATATAAAACCATAAATTATATTCTCCCACACAAAACCATAAATTAGATTCTCCCATATAAAACCATAATTTAGATTCCCCCATATAAAGCCATAAATTATATTCTCCCACACAAAATTAAAAAAAAAATCATAAATCAAATTCTCCCACACGAAACCTTAAAATTCTCCATTTTATCCTTCCACTCATGAATCATTAATTAATTAGATCAACTCACCTCCCTTGGTCAACCTCTTTCCCCATCCTCCTTTTTCATCCTTTCTCCCACACAAGCCACATCAACACCATCACATGCATGTCTTACAGGGCCACAACACATATCATCACATATACATAATACACATGCCATATAAACATACAAAAACATACTTCAACTCCACATCATACCATATACGAAATAATTAATAATGATAAACATATAATACATAGCATATGAAGCACATAATGCATATAAACACACAAAAGGCCTTAGTAACACCCTTACCTAAAATGATACAGGTCTTGGAGCTCGCTCCTACGCCTCCTTAGGGCTTTGACCAAATAATAACATACTAATAAAAATAACATTAACAAAATTCTAACTTTGCTAAAGATATAGAAATAATAGAAATATTATAAGAGTTGATAATATAGGGAAAAAGGCTGAGAGGGTCTAAGGTTCAACCTTAGGCTGGTGAGGATAGGTGGCACCGGCGGTGGTGCACGGCGGTGGCGGCGGTGGCAGGCAAAAGAGAAGAAAGAGGGGAAAGTTAAATGCTGGGAAAAGGAGAGGTAGAATAGAGGTGGGAGATGGGGTGTTTAGGGTTTCCCAGGTGGAGAGGAATAGAATGGAGGTGGCGGCGCAGCCAAAGGTGGCGGCTCACAGCAGCGGTGGTGGTGGCCGAATGGAGGAGAAGGAGAGAAAGAGAGGAGGAGAGGGAGGAAGAGGAAAAGAAAGGTAGGGGAGATAGAGGAAGGTCTACACTAAAGTTTGGGAGGTGAAAAAAGCGGCGGAAGAGGTGGCTAAGGGTGGTGCGCAAAGGGTGGTGAAGGCAGAAAATAGGTTGGTTGGGAAGGAGACTTTGCAAAGCCGGGGTGGCTTGTGTAGGAAGAATCGAGGGGGATGGATGATTTGGTTAGCTAGAGGGAGGTGCAAGGAAGATTTTGGTGGCCAGAGATGGCAGTGAAGTTGGCTGGAGGCGGCGAACGAGGCTTCTAAAGGGGCGGCAGAGACAAGGACGGGAAATTCTGGGTAGGAGACAAAAGCTCGATACAGGGCTATTATGGGGGGTATTTATAGGCTTAGAAGGGAGGTTAGGGTTTTGTGGGTCGACGTGAGAGTAAGGAAAGTAGGGTTAGGGTCACCGGTGGCGATGGTTGGCCGGTGGCAGCAATTTTTAGGGGAGGGGGTTGTGCGCAGGAGAGAGAGAGGAAAACATGCGAGGAGGGGGAGTTAGTGGGGTGAATGGGTTGCGAGTCAGAAGGGGAGAGGGAAACGAGTATCGACTGGTCAACGGCGCAATTGGCGGTGAAAAACCAGGGACGTGGCGGCGGCGGCGTTGCAGGTGCTCGACGTAGGGGAAGGAGAAAGAAGGAGGAAGAAAGAAAGGTGGGGGGTGAACCAGCGGTTCAGGGAGAAAAGAAATAAAAGAAGAGAGGGAAGATCGGGCCAGTCGGCGCGGGGATTAAGGTGCATTAAATAAAACAACGCGTCTAGAGGAAACAAAACACAAAACGCAGCACTGGGGGAGGGACGCAGGCGTCAGCCGCACGGGCTGGGTCGCACCGAAGGAAAGAGGAAAGGGAGGATTAGGCCGCGGGAAGGCAAGCCCAATCGGGGGAAAAAGGAGGAAAAAAAAAGGAAAAAGGAAGAAAGAAAGAAAAGAAAGAAAAGGGAAAAGGAAAAATAATGGGTTAGAGCCAATAAAATTAATTAGGATATTTGGGATATTTAAAAGTAATAATATTTAAATCCCTTTTTAAGCTAAATTAGGATTTTTGAAATATTTTTCATAAATTCCATTTTAATTAGCCAAAACACCCTAAATTTCTCCAATTAAATTATTTATAAAATTAATATTAATTTGGAACTATTTTCTCTTCCTTATTTTAAATAAAATAATCTATTTAATTAATTTCCAATCTAAAATATTTAATTAGCTAAAATACTCAAATTTCCTATAATTAAAATACTTATAAATTTCTTATTAATTTGCCCTAATAAATTTCCTGTTATTTTAATAAAAATAACTTATTTAATTAATTTTCATAATAAAATCTTATTTAATAATAAATAACAAAATTAAAATTTTCGGGGCATTTCAATTAGTGGTGCTAAATTATAGTAAATGTTATAAATAATATTAATGTTATTTTGTATGCATTTGTAGATTAATTTCTTACGATTCAATAAACATCCGATGGTGCTACATTCTAAGTAGACTTACTAAGGTAGCTTATGCTTCATGGATATTGTGGAGTCATACATGTTGTATTGAGTTATCCATTAGTTTGACTACCCCCAGCTCATTCTAATCCCTCTTATTGTATTATCATATAGATTTTGCCATAGTACAAACATAAATAAGCATAAAGTGGATTCCTCTAATTGCGCATCATTTGGGAACACGTGGCCATATTATCGACTAGAATTTAACTCCCATAATAGTATATGTACATATCAACATGATGCCTCATCTCACTACCTTCCTTGGTTCCATCCTCAGACCCACCCAATGGTTCCTCATGTAGAAGTAGGCAAAGGATCGAGTGATACCACATACATTGATACAAAAGTAGAGACGGATAATGAATTAATGGGTGGGTATTGCTACTAGTTTAAACAAGAGAAAAAAGGTAGAATTGATAAAGCTATTGATTTTTATAGGTTGAAGGAGGATTATTTCATGATAGGTGGGCTTACAATCACCTCTAGTTAAGAGGAGGCTGACCAACCCACTACTTAGTGATGATTTTTAGGATAATAGGTAGACCTTTTTTTCTTGCATTTTTATTTTAAATTTGTATGGGTTTTTATAACTTTGTTCTTTTGCTAATTTATGTTTTTATATTTTTATTTTAAATTGGTATGGATCATTTTCTTGTTTCTATTTGACTTATTCATCAACAAATACATAAAGTTCTATAACAAAATACTTAACATAAATCCAAAGTCGTTACATTATAACAAACCATCAACTAAAGCTACCCCTTGGTTGGTACCCATACCCATTCTATTCCAATACAACTGAATATGATCACAATATGGCTTGTCCCATCCAAAAACACTTGGATTAACATGCATGTACCGTTGATTAGATATAGGTGGTAACATTGAGTTTCCTGTCAAGGCTATCTATAAACATGTAAAGTATCATAACATGAGTACAGTAATTATAATACATCAAATTTAATCCAACCCTAATTTTAAATGATTAATATATTTAATCTTATCCTAATTCTTTAATCTTAATTTTAAACCTAACTCTAACCTTAATCTTAATCTTGTTTTATCTTTCCTTTTCTCCTTTCCCTTTTCCCCTATTTTTTTTCTTATCTTTTTCCCTTTTCTTCATCTCATTCCCTGATCTTCTTCTTCTTCTTCTTCTTCTTGATGTGACCGTAGCCGGCACGCAATTTAAACCCTCTTGTTGTCAATTGTAGCACTGGTAAATAAGGGTATCGTTCTAGCCAGGGATTGAGATGGCTCACCTCTATCTAACTAGCTTAAAAATAATTAAAACTAAAAATAAAAATAAAAATAAAAAAATCCTAAATAACACTAAATAAATAAATAAGAAAAATATAAATGGGGGTTATAAAAATAATAAAGGAGTAAATAGAATAAAGTAAACTAATAATAAAAATAATGAAAATATGGGAAACCGCAGATATGAGAAATATGTTAGGGAAATAAAAATCCACCACTAGATTAAGTCGTAATATAATATTTATTTCTAAGTCATCCTTTAATCATGAGAAAGAGATCGACCAAGTTGCACACCAAAAGCAGGTCTATACACCTTATATTACTTCCCTTAATTAATTAATACGACAAAGCGCCAATATTAACCCTATTAAATACTAGCAGTATAGCAGCAACAAGCGGCTCCTATATTTAACTAGATTTAATGCATTAAGTGTAAGTGGAAGGCTGTCAATCTAAGTACCCAAACTAGTACAAAAAGCATGTCTAGCTGTATTTCCTTTCCTTGACCCACACGTATCGAAACGTTTTACCACTTCGGTTAGAATCACAAAACGATTAGGTGAATTGTTATCTAACCTAGCTGCAAATTATATATATAAATTCTAGCATATTTAGATGGCCACCTAGCAAGCAAATAATCCTACATACTGTCACTTATGAGGAACCAGAACAAGGCATGCACCAAATAAACTATATTTGACAGAATTATACATATAAACGATAGCAATTAATATAGAGTCAAGAAACAATCTCACGAAACAAAGAAAATAAAATTATAATTTAAATCCTAATCCAGAGTTTCAATTTATTCCCTAACAATAAATAATCAGCCAGTCATAATTATAGAATTAATTACACAAAAATATATATCTAAAATTAAAAATAAGAGAAAGAAATAACCGGAATTAATTTTAGATAAAAGATTAAGAATTTATTCAGATAAAAATTAATTTTATCTGAAATAAATTCTACCGGTATTAAATTCTTCCTCAAAATTTTCTTCCTTATTTGCCTTTATTTCCGTGCAACAATTCTTTTTCTTTTTTTTTTACTCTCGTTGACAGGGCTGACGGCTTGCGGTGCTGTTTCCTCGTCGTCCGAGCCTCTGTATCGTCGCACGTCCTTTCTCCTCTAAAGGCTCTGTCGAGCCTCTCCCAAGCCTATGAAGGCTCTCCGCCTTTTTTCTCCCTCCGTGTCGTCTCTTCTGCACCCGTCCGTGCATTTCCTTTTGTTTCGTCCGCAGGCCTACGGACCCTACTTGCTGCTCTCCCTTCTCGGTGTCCCTTTTCCTAGCCTTCGGCCGAGCTTGTGAAGGCTCTGCCTTCTCTCTCTTTCTCTGCGGCTCTGTCACTCGTTCCTTTGGCCTGCCCTACGTATCTTTTTATAACTTTATTTTGTGCCTCCACGTCAGCCCTTGCGGCTGACTGCTGCTTTCTCCCTCAATGCTCCGTTTGGTTTGTTCCAGGCCTTTGGGCCTTCGGCCTTCGACCGTTGGTCCAAAGGTCTTATTTCTTTTTTTTTAAATAAAACCTGCAAAATAAAATTAATAAATATTAATAAATAATATTTAATTCTAAATTTACTTATATTATATCATTTTAGCTCAAATAATAATAATTATGCAATTTTTACCACTTAAGCATAAAACAATAATTATTCCCCTATATTAGTTAAATAAACTACCAAAAACTAAGATTATAAGGGTATAAAATGTGTCAAAATATGAACTCATCACTTCTCTAGAGTGATATTCTTCCTTCCCCAACCCATTTCCTTTGGTTGTGGCTCCATCCATAGGCCTACCTAAGCCTACATTCATCATCACCTCCCTCAACTCTTGGGATATGTCACACATTTTTTCTCCCCAAATCCCTCATCTTTAGCTTTGCACCATCCCCAACCTATGCCTCATGCTCACTCACAACATTCACACGCGACCTCCTTCTTCTCTCCTTAATCTATTTAATGCCTCGTTAAACACTCACTTGACTCCCTTTCTCCATCTCCAACTTTCTTCTGTATCATCCCCATTATTCTCCACCATTTTTGTGCCGCAAGGTCTTTATAATTTATCAAACATCACACTACACCACCTTTGTTATGTCAAAACCTCACATTGCTCCTCCTTAGCATAATGATAATCACATGCAACTTCTATTTTCATCACACTTTGCACACCCATATTTGGCCTCCTTCATGCAAGTCCACCTATAACTACATCCATGCAACATGCAACACACCCCTTAGTTGTGAAACTACCTTATGTAATTTCCCTTCTCTAGAAACCAAACCCCATGCCACCCTACCCCCTCATAAGTTCACTCAAACTACCCCCAATTGCATGAGTATCTCATGCAACTCCGCCCCATTTATGCCCCTACCTCATACATCAAGCCTCCATTTGCACCACGAATTCATATAGCTTCAAGCTTGTTTGTTTGCTTCGACTCTTTCTCCTTTTCCATCCTCATTTTCCTTACATTTTCCTTGTTTATTTTCTTACATTCTAACCATGTATTATTATTGGTTTTTAGGCAATTTTATGCTAGTATTGGACAAGGCATCTTAGGGTTTTACTTGCTTAGAGATTAGTGTTGATTAGGCCAAAATACATGTATTAGTTAGGGTTTTTTAATTCTATGTGTAAATTTGTATATAATCTCATGTTTGGTCTTATTATATATTATAATTCCTATGTTAATATCATGTTAAGATAATTTTGTATTATATTATGGAAAAGTAAGTACTACATGAAAAACATGAGCTTATGTGATATTTCTTGCGATAAATCTTATCATGCAATCTTAAGTATGTTAGTATGATCTTTGGTTTTGAAAAATTATGCAAAGACGGTAATGATTGTGGTCAAGATGTATAGTGTTGTAAATGGAAGGTCAGCAATTAATGATGTCAAACTTGTAGGGTTTTGTGGAAAGTTGGGTGTTGTGGGTACCTTAAGGGTAATTTGTTCATTTCATGATAACATGGAAAAATAATTATGATAAAAATCATTGAGAGTTTTATGATTTATTTTATAAGTAATATGATCAAATGATGGTTGAGTAGGACACAAGTTATCTAAAATGAGACTTTGAGGCATTTAGGTAAGATAAAGGTATTTTAGTCAATATAGGTTAAATATGGAATCTTTGGTATATTTAATATGATATTGGTTTAAATATTCTAAGTAGGTCACGTGAAATAGTCGTGGAAATTATGAGCAACACAAGTCTAATAAAATAAGAAAATAGCTTAAATTTGAAATAATAATTCTAAAGGCAAGCTCGTTATCGCATGTATAAAATGTTAGAGTTAGACCTTGATTTTTGGATATATTTTTAATACCATTATTTTAGGATGGTGTATTAAATTTTGTGGTTAGATGAGTCTTATGAGAGAATTTATGCTTGTCTTGTGAAATTAGGGTTTTTTAGGGGAGTTATGGCCATTCTCTCTTAAGGAATGACCTAAATCACATATGGTTGTGGTATATGTGTTTTGGCATATTTATGGTAATTCTAGATAATGACATTAAGAAAAAATAGTAATCTAATAATACATTAATACTTAAAGTGAAAGATCTCACGAATCAATCCTAAAGTGTTTTCAATCCATTCCACTAGATAAGGATAGTGGTCATGAGCATTTTTTCCTGGCAGGTATTTCATACCATTCCACTATTTAATAATAGTGGCCAAAAGAGTTTTTCTATGGGAGATGTTGAGACCATTCCACCAGCTTAATAATAGTGACTAGACACATTTTACCTTAGAAGGTATTTCAATTTTTTCCACTAGATTAAGAATAGTAGGCCCCTAAACTATACTTAATAAATTAAATTTATTGTAAATATACCTAATAATGGGAATTTGGATTGGTTATTCTCTTGAATTGTATCATGTTTAATCAATGTTTATGATGAGTTTTTCCATATTGCCTTATATATACTTGTATGCCTTGTTATTACTATATAATTACCTTACTTGTTATGTAGTATACTGATCGTAATTTTCATGTGTGTTACTTATTCCCACAAGTAGATAGCTTAGATGTTGTTGTGTAGGTCACTAAGGATTATCTAGATAATTTCACTACTTGTGATGCCTTTCCTATGGAGAAGTGATTATGTTATCCTTTGAGGTTGAACGTAAAGTTAATGTTATCCGATTTTTAATTTTTGTCCAAACACCTTTTTGGACTCTTAGTTATAATGGATCCCTTTTAGTTGTATTTTTATTTACTATGTACTCAAAGTTAAACTCCAACTCTAATCTAAGTTTATGAAAATTTATCTCATTCTTTGTTTATCATATTTTAAGTTCTAAATGTTTTGCCTTATATTCAATATAAGGATATTATGGTAAGCAAGACTTATGTTAAGTACATCGATAATCCCCTATTATCATTTTATTACACTTTCTCTAAATAAATTTTTTTGATCAGTAAATTTTGGGGCGTTATAGAGATATAGCTTTAAGAAAATGTATGCAAAGGAAGTAAGAGACATACTGATATTTAGTGCGATAAATTTTTGACACTTAAGTTGGTAATTATCAAATCAAGTTGATGGCCATTAGGTGGAGTTATCTACAGTAAACATCTAATCAATCCTCAATTACTTAAGTAAATTAAGACCACATTATATGTCATCATGAAGAGAAATCAAAAATTGGACTGTATTTGTCATTTCTCAACCGAAGCTGAGCTTCTCCAATGGATCAAGTGTTGCATGTTCACAACAATAGGATCTAGGAATGCATGTTCATAAAATCCTTAATGAGTCACCAATTCCCTATACATAACCCCTCTAATATTTAACCATTCTTTATATATCCCTAATAGTTGCATTGTAATTACTCTAAATCCATAGTTTCCATCGCCAACATCATCACACCATGATTCCATCCATGAACCATCACTACCTCAATTTCATCGGACCGTAGGAAATCATGAGTGACTTGACAAATTCTCTTGATACTATGCCTCCCACTACTACTTCCTTCTTGATTTGATCAACCAGGGGAATAAATAATAGCATAAATGCATAAGTGCATCGACTCGTTATAGCACGTTAAGGTTGTATCCCACAGGGACTTCATTATTGAGTATTGATCTTCACTATTCTAACTATCTAAATAAATTAAATTTGCATAGTAGAAAATGACTAACAAAATAAATTCAAATGGTAATGTGAACGGTAGTAAAAATCTAATTAAAAGTCTAGGATTAGATTATTGTCATAAGCCAATGATCAATGAATAATCATTTACTTGCCAAAAAATTACTAAGAGGGTGAAATAACCTAAATTAACTAATAGCTTCTTTCAAGGACTAATAGTCATAACTAATCCAATTTAATAACCTATTTTCATGTTATGACATCTAATTAAATCCATTACAGTTTATGCTAAATCAATAGAATCTCCAAGAGACTCTAGCGTACATTTGTGGTTTAATTCTCCCGTTTAATTATTAGATTTCCGATTATTAATCTTCACCTTTCAATTTTTTGATTAAATACATATATCTAGTTAATTTGGTGATCAAGCAACTGAATCATAATTATAGAACTAACAATCAAATTCACAAATTCAAGCAATCAAAATGGAAGTTAAACTAATTTATCATTAATTAACAATATAAACTTGATTCAATGTTAGAAAAGAAATATACTCACTCATAATTATAGTCAAATGTAAGAAGTAAAGTGAAAACATAAATAACATTAAACATAATAAATAATAAGAGAAAGAGAAAGAGAGAACCGTAGATTAATAATGTTGGAATCTATTATCAAAGATGAATACACCAACTAAAATTGAAACTAAAACTAAGACTTAAATCTAGGAATTAGAAGTATAAATATTGGGTTTCCCCTCTCTAGGAAAAGGGCCTAATATTTAGAGTTGTTTTACTGCTATACCAACTCTGCACGTCCAAACTATGCAACTTTGTTGCTCTCGACATTGTCAGTGTTGCACGACTTTGCCAACATTGCATGGCCAAATCGTGCAACACATTTGTGCTCAGCCTTTGTTGCTCTCTCAGTATTGTGCACATGGTTGGTTTACTCATCCTGTATGGTTGTGATGTTGGGTCATTGGTCAGCACATGGTGTGATGTTGGTGCACTATTCAATGCTTGACTATGCTATACTTGTGCACATAGTTGTACCTTAGCAAAATATATGGATTTTCATCCTCTTTTCAACTCCTTATCTTTTCTCCTCTTCTTACATGCATGCAAGATTGGTTCCTCTTCCTTCAATGCCTTCCATAGAGAACCTTTGCTCCAAATCCATGCTCCTCTTCCTTGGTTTTGTATACTTTTGAACAAATCTCTAAAAAATAAATACAAAGAGAGTAGTAGCCACACTAAGAGACAAAGACTATCATAAATCTCATGAATTGTATGAAATAAGGTTATAAAATGGAATCAAAGTAAGATAAAACTGTAGAAAATAATTAGTTTATCAAGAACAACCTCTACCACAAGATGAAAAACCATGTCCTAGGCCTAATTAACCTCATCCCCTTGATGATTCCAAATAAGCAGCATTATGTACTCCCACTTTAATGGTTTGCCTCGTATATTATTACTAGGGTACTCTTTGCTTTGTTGAACATTCAACTCTATCAAACTTATAGTAGCAGATTCGAGAATCTGAACAATCAAATTAGAGTAGTATCATAGATTGTAATACCCTAAAAATTTACTTAGCCTAATCCTGCGTCATTAACACCTTAATTTGATTCTAATATTAAGAAATCTTATGTTAGCCTTAACCTAACTTCTTAATCCTAAAACTCTAACCAAAACCAAAAACTTGACTCGAATAAACCGTAATTCGTAAACCAAAATTAAAATCCACTAAAATTTCCACTAATCCTAATTACTTATGGCTAATCTAAAATCACCTAATCTAATCCTAATCCCCCAACCCTTCTCTTTTTCCTTTTCCTTCTCCTTTTCTTTTCTTCCTTTTTTCCCTCTTCTTTCGTTAGTCCAAGCCACAAAGTTTGATTTTTTTTGTTGCAACTTGCACCATCAACCTGTCCTCCCACATGCATCCTCTCAACATCACCCTACCACCCTCATAGACCATCATCATCATCCCTCATGCTTGTCTTCTTCTTCTCTTCCCCTGCACACCCCACGCACCACCATCACCTCCCTTGCCACTCTTCTTCTTGTTTCTCTTATCCTTATGTAACCTATACTCATAACCATTGCCATCACCTCCACTTTCACCATTTTTGGCCTTGCACACCCTTCGCACATCTCCCTTCCCCTCTATTTTCTTCTCCCCGATACACCATACACACATGTACACATGACCATATATATATATACATACATACATACCATACTCTCTTTCTTTTCACTTTGTTTGGTCCGCACTCTATACTTTCTATGTCAAAAAAAATCCATTTCCGAGCTCCATCTTCCTCTCCTTTCTTCCTTCTCTTTTCTTCCTCCTTCTTTCCTTGTTTTTGGCCTTCACCACCCCACTCCACCCACCCACATACCACCCTCCACACCGATCTGGTCGGACACCAACCACCAATTCCCCCCACCTCGTTCCCCCTCACCAGCGTGTGGCCATCGCTAGCCATCGCCACCGACCACCACCTCTTCTTCCTCTCATGTGTCACAACTTTGTAGAGTGCACAACCTGTGCACCACCTGCTGTATGAGCATGCAACACTTAAAAACTCTTGCTGCATAGCCATGCAACCTTTACACCACCTAACCATGCATCTTTTTTTCTCTCAGCTTGGTGCTGCACAGTTGTGTAACTCTTGTACTACTTGGTCGTACGTCTTTTTTTCTCTCAACTTGTTGTGCATTGTTGTTGCACACCTGTGCAACTCTTGCATCGCCTGGCTGTGCATCTTTTTTTTCTCTCACCCAAAAGCTACACTGCCTGCTGCATTGTCGTGCAACTTCATTTTTTTGGCCATGTACCCCTATTTTCACCCCCAAACCTTGTCCAAACACCACTAAATTTTATCCATAGCTCCATCACACATTCCTCTTCACTTCCATTTAACTTTGGTTAATTCCATTTTTACCCTTCTCTACCTTAACTTCCCTCTCAATTTTAATCTTCAATCCTAATTATATTTTTATCTTATTTTTGTAGGTGATCTTCTAGTGATCTCGAAGGAGGTATAGGATTTGCATGCATAAAGCACGGTGTCTTTGTTGGTAAGGGTACATGTCATAGCTAGGGATTTATGTGATACTTGTATATTTGTATGTGCTTTTGTGTTTGTAATACCCCAAATTGATGGAAGTGTTATAAGGATTGATCTGGCTACTTATATCAACATGGTATACCATCTTTTTGGTGAATCCATCCTAAGAATTCCACAGTTAAGTGTGCTGACCGTGGAGCAATTTTAGGATGGGTGACCTCCTGGGAAGTTTCAGAAATTTTATGAAAATTTCTTGGGAAGTGCGTGAGTGAGGACAGAGCGTGCTGAAAGGACTCGTGTTGATCTATGGGGCCATCTGATCAATCCAAAAGTGCTACAAGGTAGCCCTCGCATTGTCGTATCGACTCGGGGTGTTACAAATGGTATTAGAGCGAAACCGCGACTGTGAGCTAAACTTGGATGAGCCAGTCAGTCACCTAGCGGGACGATTCTTGGGATGAACTGTATTGAGACAGTCATTGGTTGAGGCGCAACGAGGACGTTGCGTTCTTTGAGTGGGGGTGAATGTAATACCCCAAATTGATGGGAGTGTTATAAGGATTGATCTGGCTACTTATATCAACATGGTATACCATCCTTTTGGTGATTCCATCCTAAGAACTCTACAGTTAAGCGTGCTGACCGTCGAGCAATTTTAGGATGGGTGACCTCCTGGGAAGTTTAAGAAATTTTCTTGGGAAGTGCGTGAGTGAGGACAAAGCGTGCTGAAAGGACTCGTGTTAATCTGTGGGGCCAGCTGATCAATCCAAAAGTGCTCCAAGGTAGCTCTCGCATTATTGTATCGACTTGGGGTGTTACAAATAGGGTTTCATGTCATCGACCCCCGACCTACAACGGGAAAGAAGGCCCTGTGGTCTTAGAGAACTGGCTACGAGATTTTAGTAGGACATTTGAGGCGCTCAACTGCCCTGAGGAGCGAAGGATGAACATCGTGGCATACTATCTTCGAGGATCAGCCGACACTTGGTGGGAAGACCTTCGAACTCAAAGAGGATGACCAATAACTTGGGAAGACTTCAAGACTGCCATTCGCACGCGTTTCTACACAAAAAGTCTCAAGAGGGCCAAACTCAAAGAATTCATGGAGTTGACGCAAGGAAGCTTGTCGGTTCAAGAGTACTACGCACGATTCACTGAGTTGTTGAGGTTTTCCCCCGAGATAGCAACTAGTCAAGCAATAGTGGTCTTTCAATTCGAGCAAGGACTTCACTTCAAGATCCGAAGCATGATGGGCGCCAACATCTTCCATGATCTAAGTATGGTGTATGAGCGGGCATGTAACGTCGAGGCCTTGATTCAAGAACAAGCCTCCATCCTAGGCAAGAGAAAGAATGAAGAGACCGAGACTGAAGCAAAGAGTCATCGCCCCAGTAGCAAAGTTTTGCGGAACCAGCCTCAACTTCAAACTAAAGCTCAACGTAAGAGGAAGCAAAGTACTTCCAAAGCAAAGTCTAGCAAGAGACCGGACCGACACTACCACTGTAGTCGCTATAGAAGAGATCATCCAGGCAAGGACTACATGGGAAAGCTGGTCCAATGCCACAACTGTGGACAGCTTGGGCACCGGAGTTACGAATGCTACAGTGCACCCTGTGAAAGAATCCAGAGGCTAGGGCAACCATCGGCTCGATAGAATCAAGCACTTGGAGTAATCCGTTCAGCCTCGTTAACCAAAGAAGATGAGCAAGTGATCGATCATGATGTAACCTCTTCAAGCTGTCCGTCAGGTCCCGCCTGATTATTTGTATTATTAACTCTGTGTGTAGTTATTTTCCTTAGTTAAGTTTCTCTTTAAGGGGGTAGTTACCCCAAGTAATTTAGGATCCTTTTTTGTAACCCTAGCGCTAAGGCCTAAACTTCGGGGATGAAGTTTTTCTTTAAGGAGGTAGTGATGTAATCCCCCCAAAAATTTCGAAAACCTATATTTAAATAAATAACTTTTATTTGAAATAAAATTAGCTTTTAAAATTATTTATTTTAATTATTTTATAGATTTTAGAGTATGTAAATTTGGATAAGAGTATTTAATAAATTAAAAAATAAATATTTTGCTATTTATCATATTATTTTATTTAAATAAATTTCCAAACTAGTATTTTACTATAATTATCCTTTTTATGCCCATATATTTAATTATATTAAATTAAATTATTAAATAAACTTATTATCAAAAATATTACATCCTATTATTTTATAAATTTAATTATTTTAAAATTTTCCATTTTTCCCACTTTCCTTTTTCCTACTTTTTCTTTTCTTTCTCCTTTCCCCTATTTCTTTTTTTTTCTTCTTCTTGGCTTTGGGCCGCTCGCACCGACCTACTTCCCCCCTCCTTGCGCGCTGGGCCACAGGCCCGTTTCCTCCTTCTCCCACGCAATGCACACCCAGCCTAGCCGCCCTCCTTTCCTTTCTTTTCCATACCGGCCAGCTTACTCCTTCTTTCCTACGCTGGTCCAACTGTTCGCACCCCCTTCCCTTCTTTCTTCTTCCACGCCTGACCACCTGCAAGCTTCGACCCCATGTCTGCCACCACCAAGCCACCCTGCAACTACCGCCACCTGCCACCACACCTGCTCCCTCTCCTTCTCTCTCTTCCCCAGTCCTTTTCTTTCCTATTTCAAGCCAAACTATCCCCTGCACCTCCATCCATGCTTGAATTCTTTCCTCTTATTCTCCCTTCACCTCCCTGTCACCCGACCACCATCTGCCACCCTTCGTCCTCTCACCGACCAGCCACCTGCCCCTCTCTTCTCCCTCTTCTTTTTCTTACCCTCACTAGCCTTCATTTCCCATAATTTTTTAGGCCTTTCCTCCTTCCCCGAGCTCCCTCTTCTCTCCTTCCTTCTCCCCTCATTTTTCCTCGATTTTTTATCACCGCTGCCAGCCGCCGCTCCAAATGTCGCACTGACCCCCTGCGCCGCCTTCTGCCACCACCTCCTACTACCTGCACCACCACGCTGCCCCCTCGAGCCCTGCACTTCCTCCCTTCTCCCCCTCTTCTCTTTCTCCCCACTTTTCTCCCTTACCGCCAAGCCTCCTGCAACTGCCCCGTCCGCCGCCGTTCGGCCACCTCTGCCACCACCAAACCCACCATTCGACACCCTACAACCCCCTCTACCACCACCATGCCTTAGTTGGTCAAAAACAGCCCTTGCAACCCCTCCATTTTTCCCTCCTCTTTTCCTTCCTTCTCAGCCTCTCCACCTCGACCCACCTCGGCAGCCATCTTCTCCGCCTTGCTGCCGCCGCCTCCGCCGCCCTATACTGCCGGGAAACCATCCATAGCCTCCACCTACACCCCCTCTTCACTCCTGCATCATTCCCTTGCCTTGAAACCTCCCCCATCTACCTTATTTTCTAGCCTAAAGTCCCTAAACTGAGCCATCTCTCCTCCCTTCTATCTCACCCATTTCGAACCATTTCTCCCCCTTGATTTGCATGAGACTCACGCTGTTCATGCGACGTGAGCTCCTCCTTTATTTTGGAATTTATTTGGCTAATTTTTTAGGTATATTAATAGTTAATTAAAGTGTTTTATTATTAGATAATTTTTTATAAAGTTTTATCCTTTTAATTTCTTATTTCTAACATAATAATGATTGATATTATTTTTAGGTGTTGAGTTTCTAATTAAGCCTTGAATCCTTAACCGGGATACCGGTAAGGTTTGATTTTTGCGGGATTAAGGTAATCGTTAATCCTCACTTAAATACATGGAAAAACGTATGCTAGCACATTAGGGATTTTAGTATGATTTTATGCATGTTTTGTGTGCCTAGCATGATATATAGATGGTTGTTTATATTGATTGATAAAAAAAAAAGTATGATAGCCTTTGTGCCATGTGTAGGTATGATAATTAAGGAAGGAGTCTGATTATTGATGGAAATGTTAAATGCTTGTCTATGATGTATTATGTTGCTAATGCATGAATAATATTATTGTCTAAGGGTATTTTAGTGATATGCTTATAGAGTATGTGATCTAATATATGTAGTTGCTAATGAGTATTATGTTGAATAATGACAAGTTGGTGGACTTAAATGATAAGAATGAAGTGCTAATATTGGTATTTTATGTATTGGTGGTAAATTCATAAAAGTGGTGTAATAAAGGGGTTAAGTGGAAATTTTATAAGTGAAAAGGGTATTTTGGAAATCTTGTAGTAAAGGGGTATTTTGGTAATTTTGAAAGAAAAGGGTAAAACAATAATTTTATAAGTAAAAGGGTATTTTGGTAATTTCAAAAGAAAGGGGTGAAATGATAATTTTATAAGTAAAAGGATAAAATTGTAAGTTGTGAGAAAGAAGGATATTATGGTAATTTTGAAGGAAAAGGGCAATATGGTAATTTTACAAGTAAAAAGGGGTATTGTGATAATTATGGAAGTTAGGGGTATTATGGTAATTTTACAAGTAAAAAGGGGGTATTGTGGTAATTATGGAAGTTAGGGGTATTATGGTAATTTTATGAGTAAAGGAAAGATGGTAATTTTTCAAGTAAAGGGGGCATTATGGTAATTTTGGAAGTAGAGGGGTAAAATAGTAATTTCATAAGTAAATGGTAATATGGTAATTTTACAAGTAAAAAGGGGTATTGTGGTAATTATGGAAGTTAGGGGTATTATGGTAATTTTATAAGTAAAGGAAAGATGGTAATTTTTCAAGTAAAGGGGGCATTATGGTAATTTTGGAGGTAGAGGGGCAAAATAGTAATTTCATAAGTAAATGGTAATATGGTAATTTTATAAGTGAATGGCGAAATGGTAATTTTGTAAGGAAAGATAAAAATGGTAATTTTGGATGTAAAAGGGGTAAAATAGTAATTTGTAAAGTAAAAGGGGTGTTATAGTAATTTTATAAGTAAAGGGGTATTGTGGTAATTTTATAAATAAAAGGATATTATGGTAATTTGGGAGTAAGGGGTAGAAGAGTAATTTTGTAAATAAAAGGGTCTTATGGTAAACTTGGGAGTAAGGGGTAACTTGGTAATAATGATAATGACGAAGGATAAATTAGTAATTAAATTATGATTAAAAAGGGGTAATTGGATAATTATGATAATAGAGAAGGGTAATTTGGTAAATTAACCAATAGAAGGGCATTATGGTAATTTTAATAATAAAGAAGGGCAATATAGTAATTATAAAAATGGAGAAGGGTAAATTAATAATCATAAATATGAAGAAGGGTAAACTGGTAATTATAATTATGAAGAAGGGTAAATTAATAATTGTAATTATGAAGAAGGGTAATTTGGGATTTATAATAATTGAAAAGGGTAAAATGACAATTACAATAATTGAGAGGGATAAAATGGTAATTATAGTAATTGAGAAGGGTAGAATGGTAATTATGACAATAGAAAAGGGTAATTTGGTAATTTAACCAACTAAGGGGCAATTCGGTAATTATGACACTGGAGAAGGGCAATTTGGTAATTAGTAGACTAAAGGGTGAGTTAGTAATTATTTAACCCAATAAAGGGGGAAACTAGTAATCATAATAGCGGAGATGGGTAATTTAGTAATTTATCCAATTGAAGGGAAAGTTGTTAATTGTAATAAAAGAAAAGGGCAAAATAGTAATCTAGCCAACCAAGTGGGACATATGTTAAGTGTAGCAATTATGAGGGGTGAAGGGTGATCTAAAAAGTGTAGGAGACAACTTGATAACCTAAATTGGATAAGGGGTAATTTGGTAATTATGCAACCTAAAGGGTAATATGGTAATTTATCAAGTAAGGAAGGGATGACTTAGCAATTATATATGTAAGGGGTAAATAAGTAATTTGTACCTAACATGTCGTTGTGGCTGTGGAATTTCATAATATGATTTAAATAATGTTGATTAGCCGGGTAAGAGTAATTGATAATTAGTATGGCCTTAATGATTTCTCTGTGATAGCTTGGATAACCGTCTGAATAAGAAATGACTAATGATATCATAACGATAGAAAGCAAATAAGTATCTAATTATCATGCCTTTTTGTGATCACCTTAATTAAGACACTAATACTTAAAGTGAAAGACCTCGAGATTGGGAATGGTGACTCTTTAGGGGTCACTACCCTAAAGACGTGGTTTAGTCCACGATTATTCTGGTATTTACTGGTGTGCCTTTGTGCCCCAGTCAGGTCCTATATCTTACTCTTTCTAGCTCTACGGACCTAGTTAGGGGGTATGCATACTTATGGATTAGGTGTCCTTATCGGTAGGGTACTGAGTTAGCTTTATGCACCAGTACGACCAGGGTACCTTTGCGTCCTTGGGTTCGTGGTTGAAGGGTACCGAGTAGCTTATATGCACCGGTATGACCGGTGTACCTTTGTGTCCCGGGTTCTTTATCTCCCATTCGAGGCAAATAAATAGACTCGTTGTGCTGATTAAAGAAAGGAAAGATACTAAGATTGAAAGTGGAATATTAATGAGCCGGGCCCAGATGACTTATGATATTGAGTACCGATCCACCGGTTATAATAGTGGCCCAGGAGCGTGTTGTCCTAGCAAGTGATATTGAGTACCGGTCCACCGGATATAATAGTGGCCCAGGAGCGTTGTGCCCTGGATGATGATTTTATATATATTCCGGTCCACCGGCTAAAATAGTGGGGGTCCCAAGCTCAATAAAATCAGTTACGTATGTGAATAAAGTTATGGAAAAATACTAATCACTTATAGTGGAACACCATGTGAGTCGGGGCCAGACCGGTCCGCCGGCAAATAATAGTGGCCAGGAGCATTTTGCGCTAGAGACCGATCCACTGGCATACAATAGTGGTTAGGTGCATTCTTCCCTATAAGTGACCGATCCACCGACTATAATAGTGGGGTTCTCGCACTCACATGGATATAAAATATGAGATTGATTGAGTGATGATGGAATAATGGCTTAAGGCCCGAATGTATTGATTTTACACTATGACATGGCCTAAGGCCCAAAAGTATCGACCGTGAATTATAACTTGTTATATGTGTGATTGTTATGTATGCACCTCTGATTTCATATGTATATAGCGTGCATTATGTGTTGCATTGTGGGCCTGTTTTTAAGTGTGGTATTAAAGGGTTACTCAGTACCGTAGTATTGAAGAGATTCCCTTTGTGGGGGCCCTGCCTATTCAATGGGCAGTGCCCTTGCAGGTCTTTTCAGGTGCTACTTAAGTGGGCTACGGGAAAGAGAGTAAGGAATTATCCGGTACCGTTAGGGTTTTCTCTCTCCCTTTTAAATTCCTAGTTTTTAATGTTATGTTGTTACTGTAACCACCACTGGTGGATTTTATTCTTGTAAATGATTTGATGCGCTACTCTGATTTATGTATGTTGAACTTCTTTCAAAATTGTATTTTATTTTTCTTAGCCTTAGCACTTGGTATTGGAACGGTATGAGTGAACCGGTCTGGTACTAAGTGTGGCGGTAATACTCCCAAAGTTCACGTTTTATTAATTTGCTTCCGCTAATTTCCTTTTAATTAACGAAATTTTTCAGTAGTGAATTTTGGGGGTGTTATAGTGTTGAGTATGTTGTATTGAATAATTTATTTATGGAAATACTATGAAATGATATTCTTAAGAGTAATAAAATTATGTAAGTACATATTTGCATATAATGTTAGATACAGGATATCTATAGGAAACTAAGGATATGTACTTCAGATAATGATTGAAAATTTATATGTATTAGTATTGGTTTTCATAAGGCCTTTGGAAGAATTTGATTGTCTTGACTACTTTGAAGGTATTATGATCACTTGAGGATAATTATGTGGTTGTACTTATGTTGTTCAATTATATGTCTTGTGCATTTATGTGAGTTCAGCATAATAATATACAATCAACTCTGAATAAGGTACTAATCATTTAAAATGAAATATCATATGAGTCGGGCCAAGGTGTTTATATGGGTACGTTCCACCGGATAATAATAGTGGCTCAGGTGTGTTGTCCCCAAGAGGTGCATCAGTCCATTCAACCAGATTAATAATAGTGGGGCCCCATACTCAATTTGAATGAAAATATGATGAAGAGATAAAGTATAGATGGAAAGATAATAATCATTGAAAGTAGAAGACTACGTGAGTTAGGACCTAGGTGTTGAGTCTGTTCCACCGGATAATAATAGTGGCTTAGGTGTCTTGTTCCTGAGAGGTGTTTCAGACCGCTCCACCTGTTTAAGAATATTAGGGTCACTGAACTCAACATAAATAAAAGATTGAAATATGGTATATCTAATGAAAGACCTAGAATAAGTAATTATCTGGCATTCTTTGATTTAAGCATGTATGATTTGCTTTTGAGAATTCTTATATCATGTGTAACCTTGCTTGACTGTACCGTTACCTTACTCAGTACGTAGCGTATTGATCATCCGTTTCATAGGTGATGTTCAATCCAATGAGTAGACAACCCAGATATGTATGTGCAGGTTGATGATGACTAGGTGGATGTTTTCGCAGCCTTTGATGATATATATGTGGAGGAGTGATTTCTTTTGTATTAGGGTTTGGGCGTAGAGTCATGTTATCCGGAATACTTATTTGATATTGTCATCGGAGTTGATCTCCAAATGCTTATTTGATGTTATTAAAATTTGTCTTATTTCTTCCTATCACGTTTTAAATTTTCTAATCGTTTTACCTTATTATTGATGTAAGGATGGTGGGGTTAAGCCAAACTTATATCAATTACGGTGGTAACACCTAATTATTTAATTATACGCTTTTGCATAAAACAAAATTTTTTAGTAGTAAATTTTGTGGTGTTACATAGATGTGATGGAAAATGGTAAAGAATCATTTGCACCATAGATATAATATTAGATGCAAAGGGATGTATGGATGGATCAAATGATGAGTTATAAAAGGGAAAATTTTCTTCATTTTTCCTAAAAAAATTGAAAGTCTTATGAAATCGATGCACTATCGATTTAGGAATAGGTTGATAATCTATTTTGTACCAAAATATCTCATGTGCATATGGTAGACCATATGCCAACCTGAAGTAACACCCACACCCCAAGGGCCCGAAACCAACTATATTATACTTCTTCATCTCCTTCTTAATATAATAGATGTAAGCTCCTTGAAAAATATTCCCTCTATAAAGTACTGTAGAATAATAACCCGCGATTGTTCCAAATCTTTCCTTAGCCCATTTATTTGGAGTTAAATCATGTGTCAATCTTTAGGTAAAATGTGTCATGTTCACTTTCCACCCTATAGTTAGAATTTCAAAATACAAGTAATTGTTATTTAGGTATAAGTTAAATGATTATGGATATTCACATCAATAAAATTGTACTTGTTAGTCGTATAAATGTCAAAGTGAAGAATTTTGTCAACCCATATAGAAACAAACCTATCCTTATAGGGATTCAACTAGATCTTATATACATATTATATCAGATGTGGACAGCTGCTCCATTTGCCATGCTTCAATAAAAGCTCATTCTCATATATCTCTAATGCATTTGCTTGTACAATCTTCCTCCATCAACCCATGAAATGTTGTCTTGATGATACACTTCTCAACTTTTTTGTATGGGAGAGAACATTATTACTAATGTATTGTCTACTTAAAAAGAGGGTGTAACACCCCTAAATTTACTACTGAAAATTTCGTTTAATTAAAAGGGTTTAACAGAAGCGAAAAGATAAAACTGTAAACTCGGGGGCATTACCGCCACACTTAGTACCAAATCAGTTCACTCCTACCGTTCCAGTACTAAGTGCTAAGGCTAAATAAGGTTAACATTAAACACGAGTTATTAATAAAAACACAAGTCGTTAGTAAACTACAAGTCATACAGAAATCAGAGTGCGGTTTAGGATTACAATCCAAAGAGTACGTGACTAGAGTTTTTCAAAATATAAAGCACCGTACGATATAACATAACTAAAATAATATAATACATGATCGAAAGAGAAAACAGAGCCCGGTTAGGTCACTCTCGATTCCTAGATCAGGTCTAGGCTCCACGCTCAGCCCCACCCGATGCCTCATAAGTGTCGTAGGCATCAAAGACGCCGTCCCCTACCTGCACAAACTCAGACGGGTCTTCTGCTCATGGGAATGAGTAGCACCCATAAAATAGGTGATCAGTACGCTACGTACTGAGTAAGGTAATAGATGCGCTAAGGCCAACATAAAAAATATACAATATAGTATTCATGGCATAATCACATGAGCAACATGTAGTAAAACAGATGATAAAGGCTAGCTAGATAGACTTATTCTTTAGATATCTGATAAATATAGTCGATTCATATCATAGTCTTTATCAATCCAGGTGAGTGCGGGAACCCCACTATTATAGCCGGTGGACCGGTCATGTAGGGAAAAATGCTCCTGACCACTATTATTCGCCGGTGGATCGGTCAGGCAAGGAAAAATGCTCCTGGCCACTATTATTCGCTGGTGGACCGGTATGGCCCCGACTCACATGGTGTTTCACTGTAATTAGTTCGTATCTTTCCCATGTCTTATCATAATTATGTTTGGTTTGTTGAGCACGAAACCCTCACTATTATAGCTAGTGGATCAGTCATGCAAGGCAAAATGTGCCTGGCCACTATTATTCGCTGGTGGACCGGTCATGCAGGGCACCCCAGCTCCTGGCCACTATTTTTCGCCGGTGGACCTGTATGGGTCCGGCTCAACAATCTTTCTCTTTAAATGGATAGTATCTTATTTGTGTCTTATTCAATAATCAATTCACCCTTGATATGCATGTTACCAAATTTTTACTTCTATCCTCTCAAGGGGGCCCGTCCCATATCTTGAGACTCTTGCACCCCTTATCACACCTCGACATCCATCCCCCTTACACTTACACATAATGAAAACCAACTCCTAAGGGTGTGGGTTAAGGCCCAACACCTTATGATATCAAACTCCACCTACTATCACCCTCTAGGGTTTTCCCTTGAAAACCCTAATTGGACCTACGTGGCCCAACTTTCTCTCACTTATACTACTATTACGTCATTCATCGCCCCACATCTTATCTCAATTAGATCCAATCCCAAAACATATCACTTTACCTCTCGACTTCGCACGTGACCGGAAAAACCCTAGTTGGCCACTTCAAACCCTAGTACCTTTCTTTTCCCATAAGTAACCTCTCTATTTCCCACTCAATGTTTCTTTTCTCCCATGGCACCCATACTCACCCCTTACATAATAAATTCCCACTCTTAACTCGTACTCCACTCTCTCTTAATCATTTTTACTTCCACATTTTCCAGATTACCACTTCCTCCCAAAACCCTAATCGGGTCCCCCATACACCCTTACACCAACCTACGTACTATTTTTCATCCCAAGTCTCCAATCACTCCACAACTCTCCCCTTAGCTTATTTACTCCTTAAATCAACTTTTCTCATGTACATATCACCCCATGCAAGTTTTATCCATCCCATGCAAACACCCAAAGTCCCCATGAAATTTTAAGATTCCTATGCATGGTTCCCATCTCTCATTCATTTTGATCATTCCTTCCTCTTTAATTTCCTCTCATGGATCATGAGGTATTTTGGTCAACCTCATATCCCCCTTAGTGAACTCACTTCCCATTTTCTTTCTTTTTTTCCTTTCATTCCCATATCATATTATCAATTGTTCTATCATGCATGTCCTAGAAGGCCATAACATATCACATCATAATCACCATATATACATATCAGACACATTCTTTCTCTTTTATCTTTTCTTTAGAGCTTAGGTTGAGGTCAATGTATAAAACCTTTAGGGAATATAATTAATAATTGTTATATATAATTTTGTTTCAAGTTAAGCATGAAACCATGATTTTTAGGTGATTGTGATGGTTCATCCTTTTAGCCTTTTGGTATGTTCTTATTGTGTTTAATTGACTATTATGTTTTTATGATATCCTTTGGTGTATTTAGACAAAATTTCATGCATAAATCATCTTTATTTGAGCTCCTTACTTGGTATGTTATGTTCTTCCCGTGATTATAGGTGATATTGTAGTTGTTGTTTAAATCTAATGATATCATGATATTCACAAGTATGTTGAGAATAAGTTTCATGCTTAAGTTATCTTGATTTGATCAATATTAACACGTTGTAATTTTGGTATAAGTAAAGGATGTTTTAGGCTCATTATTGGGTGTATTCATTTTTATCATGATTTGGGGTAATGTTGATGTTATCAATATATAATGATACAATGTTATTTGAGATCATGTTTGTTATAAATTTCATGTATAAGCTATGTTGATTTGGATATGTTTCACATGTCTACTTTGTGGTTAAAGTTTTGAGTGCTTTAGGGATTTTCGACATGTTATGATTGTTTTTGAGTTTTTCCAAGATCTTTAATGTGTTCTATGCTAATTATAGCATAATTATCATATGACGGCTTTAATTCTTGATTTGGATTGATTTTGATGATTTTTCAATATGTAAAGGTAATAGCATTTTATGGGAATAGTTTCTTTAATAGACATTTAATGATAATAGCATATTGGCAAGAATAGTTATTTGACGTTAATCTTTATATGTAAATAGTCTCTTGAAATGAATAGTATTTTCATGGGAATATTATTTTCACATGAATAGTCATCAACATAGATTGTCTTTTGATGTGAATAGACTCTTGATGTTAATAGCATATTGATGTAAATAGTTTTTTGCCATGAATAATCATTTAATGTGAGTAGTGTTTTCCAATAATAAATATTTTGATAGTTTTTAAATTTAAGTTTCTCAGTATAAAACAACATTTTCTATCAACTAAAAATAATGTAGTGCAAGAATAGTATTTTTTGGAAAAAGTTTTCATTTGACTTATTCTAGCATTATAAGTTGTTTTCTGCCATCAGCTTATTCTTTTATGGCCTCATATGTGATTATTTATACTTTAAAGTATTTTTAGGAGTACAAATTAAAGTTTTTTACTTAGTCAAGTGTTACTTGACCATGTGTTATTTATATGCCTTTGGTTTTGATGTTTTAGCTATGCTCTTAGGTTTCTAGTTTGGCTTTACCTTTGATTTCCTATTTTAGCTTGCATGTATTGCTATAAATTTTGTTTGGTTTGGCTGGGGGATTGGTTTAGTTTCTAGCTTCTTGTCTTTGGTTTTGTTAATTTGGCTTTTAGGCCTTGTAATATTTTGGTGTGTCTTCTAGTTTGGTGTTGGTTTGGCTTCTATGCCTTGAAATGTTTTGGTGTGGTTTCTAGTTTTGGATTTTTTTTGAGTGGGCTCCTACACCCTTGTTAAATGTTTGTTAGCTTAATTCCTTTGATTTATTTTGGGATTTATGCCCAGATTCTACCTTGATGACTTTAGTTTAACTCCAAATCCTTTGAATTTCTTTTAAGTAATTTTGGTATCTAATAGGTTGTGACTCATCTTATATGAATTGTGTGGTGTATATTATCTCTTAAACATTATTTAGTTGTTGTGTATATGTTGTTTGAGTCTAGATCTCCAAGTCTCAAAAGTTGCTAAGCTAAGGATCATTAAGCTATGTACAAACTCTTTTTACTAGGAATTGTATGCCTTTATTTAGTTGCCTACAAATAGGAATCTAAGTTGATTTTAGTGCTCTTTCTACTTTATTGGATGTATGTTTTTTTTAGGGGGTGTCGATAGTTAAGGGATTAGTACTTAGGTGGTGGGTGGTGGTTGGTTATTGTGGCCAAATTTTGAATCCATTATATATATCTTTCCTCATTGTTTGTTGTACATGGGTATGGTCTTTATTGTCCTTGTTCATTTTATGTCCTCATGGTGATTACTACTATGTCCTATATACAAAATGGAGATATAAGGTGGCTAATTGTATTATGATTGGTTGGTACCTTTATTGGCTTATAATTATATCTTAGTTGTTGATGCCTTTATCGGCTTATCTTTGTATCTTGGTTGTTGATGCCTTTATTAGCTTATCCTTGTATATTGGTTGTTGCTGCCTTTATTGACTTATCATTGTATCATGACAATTTGGTGCTTTCATTAGCTCCTTATTGCATTTTTTTTATACCTTTATTAGCTTATTATTTTATCATAGTTGATTATGTGATACCCTAATGGTTTTATTAATTGGCGTCTTCATGGTTTTGTTATCTAAGGCCCTAGTAGCATACTCATGAGTATAAAATTTATTATTTTGTGGATTTTTGGCATTCGATGACCTAATGAACAATTTTTTTTTATTGATGATTTTAGTCCTCCTTATTATATCTTGATTTAAGATTATCCTTTGGTATTTGTTTGAATTATGCATTCCTATGTATCACATTCATTATTTTATGTCTTCTTTGGTATCCAGTGCCTTAATGGCTTGGCTTTTCATTAGTGCCTTAAAGGATTATTGATATTTAAAAGCATGGTTAGTATTATGTTGTTATTATATGGTGGAGTATTATGTTTGTTATCATGCCCTTATGACAAGTCTTATTATGGAGTTTCTTTATAGCTTATTATCATCATATATGTGGGTTCAAGATGAACTAGTAAAAGGTTGGTATCTAAATAACATGGCTAATCCTATTTATGTTGAGTATAGAAGTTAAGTATCTTGGTTGATATTACATTGCTATGTCATGAGGTTATTATTTTCACTGTAAGTATGATCTTATTATAGTATATTCTCTAGGTTAGTATCATACCTAATTCTATCCTCCATGAGATTTTCATGTGATGGGTATTTCAAGTTGGCATATAGGATGAATCCTCATTTATGTTTAAAGTGTGATATCATGTGGGTATGGTCAGTCATATATATAAGCAAGTGATCACATGATCTTGTTAAGTTGTATCATATAAGCATATAGTGTTATGATTATGATAAGGTTTAAGTATATTAAGTTACCTTTGGGAGCACAATTATTGTGCTGGCATGCTTTGTGGGTGATTATTTATTATAACGGTTATGTATCTTAGTGGTGTATCATAATAGTATATTACCATATTGGTATTGCATGAAAGTATAATTTATGGATTATGGGTGGTGTAACATGTTTTTTTTTTTTTGGTAAGTAAAGTGAGGATTTTATATATTATACCAAAAAAGGTAGAATGAGTACATCAATATGGTTCTCAAGACATCAAACATGAGTGCATGGTATCTATCAAGGCCAACATATTTTGATATGATTAACATGTATTAAATCCTACAGTACGGGTGGCCAAGTCCTTCAAAATAAACTTCTTGAGTTGAGTCCAGGGGAGATTGGTGTGCTGGAAAATACATCTATTACGTTCTCCTCAAATGTGGTAAACTACTACAGCAAATAAGGCTCGAAAGAAGATTGTACAAGTTCTTGGGCCTCGACCTTTCTTACTAAGGCAGCGGGTAATCTCATGCCAACTAGTGGACTTCTAAAGACATCCAGTAGCTCTGATCAGATTAGACCACAATGATTGGGAATATGGGCAAGTAAAGAATAGGTGTTCCAAAGTTTCAACTTCAGCATTGCAGAAGAACATGTTGTGTTTAGATGCGGATCCATTCAGATCATACGGTTCTTAGAGAACAATCTATCTTGAATTGCAAGCCAAAGGATAATTTTTTGTCTTGGGATGGAGAATTTATTCCAGATCAGTCCATACCAGGGAACCTTACTATGATGTGGTCTGAGCAGGCGGTACACACGAGAGATGTAATATTTATTATGATAGGTGCATTGTGCTTTTCCTTGCTCAGTAGTAAAGAGATTGGAAAAAAAAGGTCTGAGAGATAAAATCTTCTTAAAATCCATGAAGCCACAGTATGTGTAGGCATAGACCAACAGTCTCAGCCTTTAATATAATAAGCGTGGATCCAGCGAATCCACAAGACTTCTTTGTGTTGAATTATGTTCTAGAGATGTTTACCTATTGCTGCATTGTTCCACCAGTAGAGGTTCAACATTCCAAGGCCGCCTTCTTACTTTGGATTGCATACTGTATCCCAAGCAACCAGATTTTTGCCTAATGTTTCTAATCCTGACCATAGGAAAGAGCGACATCTAGCATTGATCTCCTGTAATACTTGTTGAGGAACAATGAACATGAGACTCCAGTATGCTTGTATTCCAAAAAGCATAGAGTTTACCAATTAGAGATGACCTGCATAGCTAAGGAGTCAATTTTGTCATTGCTTCAGCCTGTCTGTAATCTTATTGAGTAATGGCAAATAATGTTGTTTCCTCAAAGCTGTACCTCTGCAGAACAGTAATAGATCATCTGCAAACATGAGTTATATGAGCTTGATCTTCTTGCATTTAGGGTGAGGTTTGAAAAGAGGGTAATGCCATAAGTTAAGCAGGGCTCTATGCAAATATTCCATGATAATGACAAAGAGATAAAGTGATAACGAATCTCCTTGTCGAACTCCCCTTATAGCTTTAAATGGTTTTTGCAGAGTGCCATTGAATTTCAATGAATAACTAACTGTTGTCACACATGACATGATAAGCTTGATGAACTGATGTGGAAAAGCTGAGCATAGTCTTAAGGGATAACCACTTGACAGTGTCATAACCCTTTCTCATATCTACTTTCAACATACATCTTGGTGAAAGGTGTTTTTGATTTTAGCCTTTGACTAGCTTAGTAGCTAGTAAAATATTATCACGGATATCTCTACCCATAACAAACCCAGATTGAGTCTCACCAATCAAGTCAATCATAACAGGTTGTAACTTGGTTGTTATGACTTTAGCCATAATCTTGTAAAGGACATTGCAACAGGCAATGGGTCTAAAATCACTAGGTTTTGTGGCATTTGGTATTTTTGGAATAAGGTTTAAGGTAGTAACATTTAGACCAGGAGGCATGATACTAGTGGTAAAGAAAAAATTTGTAGCAGCCCATATGTCTTGTCCAATCACATCCCAACGGTCTTGAAGAAGTGTGGATTTATCATTGCCCATGGAGAAGGTTTCATTTCTCACTTCTTGCAGGGTAACCGGTTGTAATAAAAATTGTTGCTGTGTATGGTTAAGTTTTGGACCTCTATCCACAACAGCCTGCAGGAAGATATTTGAATTGTGAGTTTGAGAGCCTAGCAGGTCTTGAAAGTAACTGGTCAAAATGGTCTTGATCTTGATAGGATCGTGATGAAGAATTCCATTTGGGTCTTGAACAGCTCTTATATGGTTTTGAGTTCTTCTTCCCTTCACCATAGTGTGAAAAAAATAAGTATTGTTGTCTCCTAGCTGTAACCAGGTTATTCTGGATTTTTGTCTAAGGAAATTTTCTTCACATTTAGCTACGTGTAGGTATTGCTAAAGCTAAGCCTATTCTCAACTTATTAGATCCTGGTTTAATGAATCTTGAGCTAGGTGTATTTGAGATTGAGTTAATGAGGTTCGAGCTTTCTTGGTTCTTTCTGATATGCTCCCAAATTTTGTCTTGTTTAGCTCCTTTAAATGAGGCTTAAGGAGTTTTAGCTTGGTCATGATTAAAGTAAGAGGGTTGTCGGGGTGGAGTGTTTGAGACCAAGTAGTGTTAACAATGGGCATGAAATCATCATGTAAATTCCACATGTTATAAATGGTTTAAGTCCATAGTTTTGTGTACCATAGATAGATACCTTTATAGCTAAGTAATCAGAAACCATAGGTGTTTGGAAGTCAACCTAAGTGAAAGGGAAGGTATCAAGCCAGGCTTCATTTCCCATTACACGGTCTAATTTACTATAGACTCTAGTTGATGCTTCTTGTTTATTACTCCAGGTGTAGCAGACTCTAGTATATCTGAGGTCTTGAATCTATAGTTGATGAGTGCATTGTACAAATTCATCTATATCCTGAGCACGAATCGTGTCACCTTGAATTTTTTCAGCATTATTCAGGATGATGTTAAAATCTCCCATGAGAAACCAAGGGTTAGAGGTTTGATTATGGTTTATTGCTAAGACCAAAGCTCTTTCCTACCCTCACTATTATTCAGTCCATAAATGATGGTAAGATAGAAGGGAGATTGCTGATGGACATTTGTGATTGGAACCAAAATACCTTGATCACACTGAGATAAAACATTGGCATACCAAATACTAGGATTCCATCCCATCCATATTCGGCCATAATTTGTTGAGCATGCTATTTGTTTTGAGTTCTAAGTACTTTTGTATTAAACATATTATTATATTAGTTGTTTGGTGCAGGTTCCTTGTTGCTATGTGCTTTACTATAGTGTTGGTCAGGTTGAGCACTAGGGTTATCTAATGTTGTTGGTTGGGTTTAATGACTAAAATTTTCCTTAAGCGCATGTGCCCTAGTTATTTTCTTGATGTATTTAAATTCTCTGGTTTGTATCTTATACTAATAGAGTCAAGTACTTATCATACTCGATAGTATAGGTTACTTACTTTTAACCTTGCATTTCGCATGGGTTAGGTAATGGTAGTACCTAGTCCACATTGGATATGGCAATGCCACCCCATGTTTTCTTATTTTACTTCTACAAAATATTTTGAAAATAATGGATTTTTTGGTGTGAAAATGAGGGTGTTATGGGCATCCCTTTCGAGTTCAAATCAAAATGAAATTGATGTACTTGATAATTGTTATAAAAATGAATTTGGCCTTATCCTTGAGACTTTAGTGTTGCTAAGTATAGATTGTTATGTTATTGTATATGGCATGGTTATCATATTTGTGTTGTATACAATGGCATGTAAGCTAAGATTGCTTAGTGGTGATTGTGTGTAATTAATGTATGTAATTGTGATATTACATGTGAATCCTTATGATATGTGTATAGCATGATCCTTTGTGTTAAGATCTGTATTAATAATATGCTTGAATCAGGTCTATGGTGATGATCTTGACTATATTAAAGTGAGTAGATGATTTTATGCAATTTTGTTTGGCATGTGAGTGGCTTTGATTAGGGTTTGGGAGTGTTAGGACTACTCAAAATAGTATTTCTTGTGTGAGAATTCCTTATGTGTAATGGTTTTCTCTTGAACTTCAAATCCACATTAAACTCTTTGGTTTTATATTTGATTCCTGTAGCTCATAATTTTTCTATATTATCATTGATGTTCTTACTTTAATTCATTAAACTCTTAAAAGATTTAGTATCCAGCTTTGTGTCGAGCATAAATTTGGTGTTGGTTATATCTTTTGTTATATTAGATATGACGATGATATTCCTAATTTATTGTTAACTTCTATAAGATTTTAATTAAATGCACATGCATGTATACATGTGGCAGGGGAGGGAGTCCATGATATATACATATCTTTACCCAATTTTGAAATAAAAACAAATTACCTAATACATAATATTAAAATTTAAATAAATAGTACATATTTAAGTCAATCAATATCTATCATGTATAAGTGGCATGCACATGTAGAATAAAAGGGAAAAAATACATAATTTATTAAGACCATGGTAATGAATGATGCATGGGTACATTGACGAGCGTAGAAAATATGAATGAGAAAACTGGGAAAATAATCATTTTTTAGAATACAAAGCACATTTATGTGCACTGCGTCAAAAATATAAACTGTATTCAAGACGAAAACACTGGATATTGTTGGTGATATTATACATCCCATTTTTGAGAAACCATCTCAACATGAAAAATAACAATTTATCGCCATTGTGAGAGTTTGAACACATTATAAGTGTTATACCCACATGCCTCAACCATTGAACCAACAACTAAAATATACTAGCTAGGCCTTGGCCCATGCTCGATTGCATATTGGCCGAACGCTCAAATAATGCGAACATCTGGATCCTAACTTCTCACTGCAAAAAATATGATATTGTGACATAAATTTGTCACAAAAACTATGTTTTTTTTTTATCATTAATGCTTTTTATAGGAAAAAGTTTGCCACAAAATTACCACTATAGATAAGTCAAAAAAAACTGTGACAAAATTTATTAATGATGCAAGTGATAAATAATTTGTGACAATTTATTATGTTGCAAGAGTAAACAAATAATGGTATTTTTTTCGGCCATAAATGGTTATTGTGATCTTTTTATTTTTCGATGCACACCATTATTATATTATTTCTTATAGTTTTATGAGTCTTAATTCATTTTTTCACTGTACTTTCTCTGTATGAAGATATATAGAAACTATATTTATGTTAAAATGAGAAGTTAATAGTAATAACAATTCACATATGTAATCTGAATAATGAGCTTGACGCCAATACACAAACATAAGTCAGAGTGAATTATAATCATGTAAAATTTAAATATTTCGTATACAGAGAATTATTACATAGAATAAAAAAAGAAGGAAAAAGAAAATACATCAGCTTCATCCGAAACTGAGGGTGAAAAAAAAAAAAAAAAAAAACTAACATCACCTCATACGTCCCATAAATCTGTCTTTCGCAACTCTTTTTGACTCCCACAAATCTCACTTATCTCATTAAACTTGTCTGAAGAGGGAAAAACAATTTAATAATATAAAGTGAATATAGCCGAAGTACTGATAATTTGACCGATCGTTGCTGCGACTTACCCACGATCAAGACCTACACATATGCACAATGCTAAACTACATCAAATAATATCAAGTGAAATCTAATTCATTATTATATTAGGTTATACTCTGGCTGCCACTGAGGGCTTTACTCTGCAGAAAGTGCTTCCAGGAGTGTGCATAATAAAATGTTGGTAGCAAATGAAAGAAGCACCGACACTCAGTTTGGTTTTAGGAAAGCACCGGAGAAGGAGAAGGAATTAATGGAAAATTAGTTTTTCATCTGATTGGTTGCTAAGGAACTACTGAAGAAAGCAAAGTACCGTGGCACGATTCGGCTCTACGCACGGCTCCATTTATTTTTGACTATTAATAACATATAGTTGAAACAAAAGACACATAGCCTACGTTGTCTGGTTGGTTATTTATTACTGATCTTGAGCTCAAAGTCCTTTACCAGCATATTATTGATATTATTTTCTTTATATATTTCCTCTCTCTTTTTATTATTATTAGTATTATTATTATTATATGTTTCCTCTTACTTTTTTATATTATTTTCACATTTACCATTTATTTCTAGTTCCTTTCTACTTTTACTTTTTCTAACTTTGTCCATCTCTGTATAAAGAATTTAGTTTGGATTTTGCTTTAAATTACTTTTCATCTTTTATTTATTTCACCTTGTTTCCTTAATTACTTTTCCATATAGCATAGCTGATAGATAATTACAATATGAATATTAATTATTCATACTATATCTACATCTATTTTTGTTATTTTAGCTCATTTTTTAAATATACAATTCCTATTCTATCCTTTCAATATTAACATATTTACTCAAATTTAAATTGATTACTAACTAAAAAAATTCATATTATTCTCATGATCATAAATATTCTGAACAAAAAAGGGGGAAATGTTAGGGCTATCATCAAGAAACTAAATATAGAAATATTTATTAATTAATAATATTCATTAACTTGTATATTTGTCATACATTTCCAAATTAATACTATGTTATGAATGACATGCCATGCTTATCAATAGTCCTAAGAGTTTTCATTAGCAAAACTCAAAAAAGACAAATTACTCGTATATGTTGTAGTTTTACAAAATTAAGAAAGATTGATATTCTAACCCAAAAGTAATATCCGACAACAATTAATACACTGCTACATCATTAATGTTAATAAATAATATTATATATTAAAAAAATGATTTAGATCTCTAATATATTATATAATGCCATTAGATGATGACATTATTATGGTATATTAAGGCGCGCACATCTTTTATATATGCGCTGGCAATGTTTTGTCATATTTAAAATGGAAAGGAGTATGATATATTCTGTATATTTTTATAAACTAATGTATGTTTATGTAATATTTTAGATTTGCATTCAATTTATAGAGTCTTATGATTTTTTTAGAAACTTCATGAAAATTTTCATGCAGTAATATAATATTTTTTTTAATACATAAGGTATTTAAATAGTAATAGTAGTAGTAGTAGTAATAATAATAAGCAGCATAGATTTGATATATGATATTTCGGATATCTAATAATCGAATATTAGGCAAAAAATGTCATATATCCATAACATAGGATACCTGACAAAAAGTGTTAGGTACCGACTCTTTGGAAAGAATAGAAAATAATACGTCGGATATGAAACATTTGATTAGATCAACAAAAAAAGGTATAAAAAAAATTATACATTCAACAAGTAATAAATTAATCCAATTTTAATTGATTTGATTCAAGTAATTAATGAAAATGATAATGTTATGTTATAATTATCTAAAGTCAGTTTTAAATTATATGATATCTTACTAATAAGTTCAAACCTATAATAATAGTTAAATCTAGGATAAAAATAAACATTAGGAAATATAAAATGTTACAACAAAGAATAAATGAATAATCTAATAGTAAATTGTGATACATGTATTTAATAAAAATATTATAAAAAATATAAATTTTAAAAAATATATGTATATATGTATATAATTTATTAGATCAGATATTATTTGTATTTATCAAATAAAATATCTGATTTATTTGATTTTTTATACTATTAATTGGTTATTTAATTTAAAAATAATATCGGATCGATTATTTAATTTTTTTGGATGAAATCAATTTGAATATTAGATCGATCCATTAGATATTAAGTCACATGAACAACCTTAAATAATAATATATAATCAATGTACAAACATTATGAATTAATAATTGAAAAAAAGCAATTGTCTTAGATATGAAAATTAAATAATTAAATAAATAAAATATGACTTTTGAAAATTAATTAATATTTTCCTTAGAAATTTCTTTATAGAAAACTAAACACAAAAGAATACTTTCTACGAATTTGTTCTCCAAAAAGCTTTTTCTAACCACCACACAACTAAAAGAAAATTTATTCCTTTTACTTTCTTTCCTTCATTTTCATTTTCCTCTCCTTTCTACTTTCTATAAACCAAACAAACATAAAAGAAATAAATAAGAGAAGATTGTGAAGATTTATTGCCAAAGGTTATAAGTAATTGTTCAAATATATATTTATATGGTGAATACATGGTTAAAGATCAAAGCACTCAAACTGCAATACTTGTGTTGTGCAACCCATTATATGGCCATGCACCTTGTGACTTGTGCTTGTGTTATACTAAGCTAACATTTCATCAATATCAAACCAATATTTCATTGCCAAACAAAATATCTTTTACTAATAAATAATAGATCATTCATCAACGTACAACATAACTTTCAACAATCTAGATAATTAAAAATGGAGAGAAATATGTTTTACCACTATCTTCCACCAACAATAATCTTTCACCACATAATAGTATATCTTTTGCCAATGAGAAGTACATATTTCACCATCACATAGCATGTAACACTCCAAAATTTACTACAATTTTTCTTGACTTTTGTAGAAACTAAATATAAAGTAAAGGGGTATTACTATCATACTAAATATGAGTCTTGTTTACCATGTCATTTGTATATCTAGTACAAGGGAAAACATTACAAACATCAAATAAGATATTAAAATAATAAGAGATATTTCATAAAACATAGAAGAGTTTGGAGATAACTTGAAGTAAAAATATAATCAAAATACAACAAAAGATATTCTTATGAAACTAAGAATCTATAAGGTATCTAAATAAAAATGCTAGTTATTGGATAAGCCAAACTATATATCCAAACTTATATAAATTAATCACCCTTCCATAGGAAGTGCATCAAAATTTTTAAAATAGTCATAAAAAACCTATACATTAACAATTAGGTCATTTGCTCATGGGGATGAGCAACACTCATAAAATAAAGGGTTAATAATTGCATATTGACTAAAATAACAATATAAATTATAAGAAGAGGACATGTATAGCACATACAATTACATGAAAGAAGTATTATGCATGCATCATATTCATAATACAAGATGATTCCATGAAAATCATATCATGGTTCCTTATAAGATGCCTATACATTTCTATTTACTTAGTCACTTAAGTTCAATGACCTCCACTATTCTCGTTCGATGGAAAAGACTAATATAACTCCCAAGACATAATGCTCCTAACTATTATTTTCGTCTAGTGGAACAAACTAGTACAACTCATAGGGTAAAATACTCTTGACCACTATTCTCATCTAATAGAACTATGTATAACTCCATCCAAAATCACATAATCTTACACTTTAAATATTAATGTCTTACCACATGAACTATTGCTTATCATTGTTACATGAAATACCAAGTATTACTAAATTTATTTCAACAATTAATTAATGTACGTACACATATAATTACATCATGGTAAACTAAATTAAACATTCTAAAATCACATAGTATAACCACAAGATATGAGTGGAGCAAAACCAAGCCAAAAAGGAGCAAAAAACCAACAAATAGGACCATCATGCCTCCTATAAAACCCTAATTTACAATTACGCCATAACTCCACTCATAGTAGTTACCAATAAATAAAATTTGACACATTATCCCAACATATTATTATAAACAACATATCCAAAATGAGGGATTAAGTTCAATGTTTTGCACAAAAAATATCGATCACGGATTTAGGATTTCTATGTCCATTTTAATCAATTTATACATAATATAAACATAGTACTTATCATACTTTTCAATCTAAAAACACTTTCTCAATAAAAAATGAATAGAATTATCCTAAAATGACCATAATAATCCAATGTCACCTAAACAACTCAAAATTATTATTATCATAACTTAATCCACACTCAACCATGCCCTAGCACTTCAAGAATAAAATGGCATACTTATTTCCTCGTATAACCCATAAGTTGACCTAAATTCCCTTAACACTTAGAATCACCCAAACTCATTAAAAAAAACAATACATGTTCAAACACTTCCAACCTCAACATATTTTTACAACAATAATAATTAATTATATATAAATATACTTCACCAGAAATTATTAAAACAAAGTCCACCATCATGCTTGGAATTTAACAACAAGTAATATAAAGCAATACCACATAAAATCATAATTATACATAGAATCATATTTTTACCAAGTAATACATACATATAAATTGAAATGAATCCTAACCATGATTTTCATAACAACATGATAATATGAAATTTATAATAAAAACAACACATATCATCCAGCCTAAGGTCACTCATATGCACAAGTCAGTAATGTAGGTTCTAAATAGCATGGAAAGAAAGATTGAGAAGAATTGAAGTAACTTAGCCATTAGGTTGTGAAGGTGTAGTTACTGATGGTGAAGAGCTTGGGGTCCTTTAAATAAGGTGTTTGTAGGGGTGGCAATTAGGCAATGTCAAATGGGCATGACTAAGGATCAAGAGTCTTGGTGAATGCTTGCTCATATAGTGAATTGTGATAGTTTAGTAGATTGCTTGGATTCATTGATTGAAATTGCCTCTAGGGGCTTTGCATCTCTACTTATTATGGATATCTTGAATAGAAATATTCCCTCGATAGAGACAAAAAAAAGTTTGTCATTGGAGATAGTTGTATTGGGAAACCAGAGGAAGTTGGGTTACATTCAAATGGGATAAGCGTTTCGTCGTACCAGTTGTTATAACCAGAGTATAAATATGTTGTTGTTAGGTGTGCTAAGCTAGGCGGGATTGAGGGGAAGGCCTTACAAGTTATTGGAATACCCCACCCAGTGTGCATAGGGCCTTTGACCCCACTCATGTTGGGCCTAACCAAAGAGCTATATTTTTGTCCATACAAATTATATAAGTTTTTTTAATTATATGAATTAGTGGGACCTACTTATGAAATAATAATAATTTGTAAATAAATTTTAGATAATCAAATTATAATAATTTAAAAATAAAAAAATAAAAAAAATGATATGAAAGATATATTATTGATTAATAATGATATAATAAGTTTACTAAATGATGCTTAAGTAACCTACAAGTTGAGCCCTTGATGAAAAGAAGAAAGAAATTTAGTGTTGATTTTCTTGTTGGTTATTCTTTTATTTTATTTAAAAACTTATTTGTCAATTATATATTTACTACAACAATATCAAAATTTTGTAAAAAATATTTTATATGCTACAATAGATGGTAACTTCTTAAAAAGAAAACTTTTAATTTGCCACAAATTACTTCCACTTGTAGCCAAATAAATTTATTCCCTTCATTTCAATCTTCAATTTTGTTGCATAAAAATTTATTTCTTATAGTGTTCAAATTTCTCAATGGTTTCCCTGTTTCAAAATCCACAATCTCAATACACAAAATTCTAGTCACATTGTTTTGTGGTGTTGGTGTAAGAAAACAAACTAGGGATGACAACGTGTCAGTTACGAATCAAGTACTTCTTATTCATTTCTCAATATGGATAAGAAAATCTATATTCATATTCATATCCAAATTCGACATGCATTTTTATTCTCTTTTTCATATCAATATCTATATTCATATCCGTTTACATATCCATCAGGTAAAATATAATATGTTCAATGTTAGAATTATATACTAAGATTGTTAGGGTTTAATTATATTTCCACTTTCATCCTTATAAAATATATTAAGGGTTATATAAATAAAAAAAATTAATTTTATATCAAGTAAACTGATGCGGGTATGAATATGGATATAAATACTTGTATAGATTTGAAAATTCCATATTCACAACCATATTTAAATCTTGAAGATATTCTTCTCCTTTATTCATATCCATATTTATGTCTATTTATTCATATTACCTTGCAAATTTAATGGATAAAATCCGCTATATTTTGAATAAAACTCGCCTAATTACCCTCCCTAAATCAACCTAAGGAGCAGTAGTAGGAGTAGTTAGAGAAAGAAATTGGAGAGAGGTGAGACTAGTGTGGTGAAGCACTCAAAATGAGTTTTGTTTTTCTTGATAGGAGAAGGGTTGTTTATTTATTATGTCAATGGAGTGAAAAATAGATAGGGCCAACCCAATTAGCCTTGTTCCTAGAGGCTCATTGCTTTAGGTCCTCCAAATATTAAAGTTACGTATAAATTATGTATTGCACACAAGTCTTAATGAATTGGCTTACCAATGATGAACCTGAAGTGAAAGAGTTTGTTGTTGGCGGTGAGGGATCGAATACCCACTAACTACCATGATAAATAGAGCTGGTAATCAGATTAGAGTATTTATGGATTACGTTTTACAGATTGGTTGTAAATTAGGTCGGATTATTTGGGTTCAAATTATTTTATTATTTGGATTAGGTTATTGTAGATCCAACTTATATTAAGTTTATTTGTTGGGTTGGGTGTAAACTTGGATTGAGTCAAGTTTGGTTCTAACTAGTTCGTATTTGGATGATTTCAACTTTGAGTTAATTTGATGCATTGAATTCGAGTTGAGTTAGTGGTGTAGTTGTAGTTGACATGCAATTTAAACCCTTTTGTTGTCAACTGTTTTATTGTGATAGAAGTATCATTCTAGGTTAGAGATTAAGAGGACTCACCTAAATCTAGTTATTATACAAATAATAAAATAAAATATTCTAAAGAACATTAAAATAAATAATAATAATAATAAAATACAATTATGGGGGTTTAAAATAGAAAATAATAATAACCAAATAAAATAAAAAATAAAATAAAAATTGGTTAATGCAAATACAAAGAATAGGCTAGGGAATCGATTTCCATCACTAGATTAGGGTGAGATTAAACAAATAATTCCTATGTTACCTATTAGTCATAAGAAATAGATCGACCAAGTTGTAAGACAGGAACAAATCTATACACCTTATATTGCTTCTCTAATTCAATTCAATATGACAAAACACCAATATTAAATCATATTAAATTCTAGCAGTATAGTTGTAACAAATGACTCATATATTTAACTAGATCCAATGCATCAAGAATAATTAAAAGAATTTAAATCTCTATACCTAAGCTAGCATATCAAGCGTGTTTAGTTGTGTTTTCTATTTTTGACCCACACGTATCTAAAAGTTCTATTAATTTGGTTAAAATCACAAAATTATTAGGTAAATTATTATCTAATTAAGCTATAATTTAGAAACAAAAATTATAGTATGTTTATATAGCCACCTAAAAAGCGTATAATCCTATATAGTGTCACTATAAGGAAGCTAAAATGAGGTAGACACCATAAAAATCATACTTGAGAAAATCACACATATAAACAATAGTTGTTAAAGTAGAGTCAAATGACAATCTCGATAATTAGAAAAAATAGAAAATATTATTAAAATCTCAAACCATAGTCTAAGGCTTTACTCTCATCCCTAACAAAAATATTTTATCCACTCACCATATATACATTAATTACATAAGACATATAATACGATAAGAAAAGAAAAGACCAAAAGCTTAAGCGAAAACCAGCCAAATAAGGCAAGCATGTGACCCCTGGACGTTACTTGGTCTACCACTTTGTCTTCCTCCTTGCATGAATAACCCTTCTCATCTACTTGAATGTAATACCCCCAAATTCAGCACAGTGTTATAAGAATAGATATAACTACTTATATCAACATGTTATACCACTCTTTTGGTGATTTCATCTTAATAACTTCACCTTTAAGTGTGTTGGCCATGGAGTAATTTTTAGGATGGGTGACCCTTGTATAAAGCTTTAAAAACTATCTGAAAATATCTCAAAAAGTACGTCAGTGAGTACAAAGCACTCTGAAATGGCTCCTATTGATTTGTGGAGACAATCGATCAATCCGAAAGTGCTCCAAGAGTGCATGGTCATATTGACTCGGGGTTTTACAAATGGTATCAAAGAAAAACCATGGCCGCAAGATAAATTTGGATGGGCCAGTTAGTCATCTAGCAGGACTGTTCTTGGGATAAACTATATTGAGACAATTAGTGGTTGAGGCGCAACGAAGATGTTATGTTCTTTGATTATGGGTGAATGTAATACCCCCCAAATTTAGAGGAGTCTTATAAAGATTTATATAGCTACTTATATCGATATGGTATACCATTCTTTGAGTGATTTCATCCTAAGAATTTTATAGTTAAGTATGCTAGCCATGGAGCAATTTTTAATATGGGTGACCCTCCTGAGAAGTTTTAATTTTTTTTAAATAATTCTTGTAAAGCATGTGAGCGCAGATAAAGTGAATTGAAAGGATTTGTGTTGATCTATAGAGACAACCGATCATTCTGAAAGTGCTCCAAAGTATCTCTCACGTGGTCATATTTAATCTAGGTGTTACATTGAATGTTAGCTTAAATTGGACACTCCTTTGTGTAAATTGAGATACTGGATTAACAAATTAAGGGTTTTTTAAAATGGAATTGATGAATTTATTGATCAATTGAATGAACTAAACAAAAAATTGAAATAATTAGGGAGATGAATGAATTTGTATGGATAAAGAACCCTTAATTGAGAATTCTATGATGAAGGCTAAATTGATGGAAGAGAATCATGAATTAGGGGTACATGATAATTGGATTAAATGAATTGAGGGTAGACTAAATAAATGAAAGAATGATTTGATGAATAATAATGGAGGCTAAAGTTAAAGATAAATATGAAACATTAATTATGAAAATCAAGATTGGAAGCTCTAAATTTGTTTTTGTTGGGGGACCTAAGTTAAAGGTGTATATATAAATATAAGAAGGTTAAAATATTGTGTATTAGGTTCGTGGAAAATTTGGACAAGATTTAAATTTTTATTTGTCGAGGTCAAGGGCACCATGGTTGCTCCAGTGGCTCCAAATGACCTCCGAGCGATGGGCGGTTAGTTGCGACAACTTCATATTCCAACACTATTTTGACCATGATCCAGTTCAATTGAGAAAACTTTGTAAACATAAAAGTTGTAGCTCTTGATCTATATTTCCAATGCAACTTGAATCAATTCAATCAAAGCTTGGAAGAAAAAATTATTCTTAAATTACCAAAGGAATTTTTTTTTATTTCATGTGAAAGTTTTAGTTGACCTTTTTACTAGCAAAACTTTTCAAAATACCTCATTTTTGCTTCTTTTCTTTATAATTGATCCCAAATGAGTACTCATGTTAAAGTGATGTTAAATTTGTCTTTTAAAAGGACAAGTAATACAAATTATGAGAATTAATTATATAAAAAATAGTGCATAAAATGCACCTATCACTTAGGTCTGGTTAACTTGATGGATCGTGACACAAATCTTCAATGGATGATGAAGATTAGTGCGAATGTAGATAGAATAGGATTGTTTGGTTGTGTTTTATGAAGAAGGAAATAAGAAGATTCAAGTAAGAACTCAAAAAGAATGCAACAAGAATTCAATAAGATTCAAAGAAATCAAATTTGAATATTACCAATCTAATATTATTCCAAGTAGTCTTAGAAAGGGTATTCAATCACAAAAGAGAGAATTAACTAAGTGAATTACTTGTATTATATTTCCATATCAATTATCCACCAACATGCTATAAGGTGTCAACACACATGCCTCATATAGGAGTTTGGACATTGCTAACTAGTACACTAATTTAGCCACATGACATACAAATGGCTAACTAGCACATAACTAGTATTACAATGTATTTATATCCTATATAATACATGGCTTAACAAGACTATTACAAACAAAGTAAACTAAATAATATATGCAAACAATTAACAAGAATTTTAATTAAAACAATAATGTTGACTTGAAAGGTTGACTAGGTCTTCTTCACTTTGACTTTCATGCATAATAACTTTCTTTGTAGTAGCTTGTAACATACAGACATCTTAAGTATCTTGACTTCTTAAATAAATTGATATTCTTCCTACAAATGTTAAATACTTGCAAGAATAACTTAAAGCAATATCATTAAGGTTAGTCAAAGCATTATCATCAAAGACAAACAATGTGATATGTTCTAGAACTAAGTATGCCAAATCATCACCTTGAGGACCATCTATGGATACTCTTGCATCAAATCTATTTTTTTTTCTGATTTTGATCCATCGTGTCAAATTTAGGATTTTATATTTGGATCAAACCAGACATTGACAATCAAAATTAATCAAACTCATTAATTTTGTAAGTAAGAATTAAATTTAATATCATGTAAGTATGTAATTAAAATTATATTATTAACTATTACTTATTTACATAAAATTTTGACTTTTAAATATTGTGTTATAGTACGGAAAAACCGATGAAATTAACATATCGTTGATAAATAAGGATGTTCATGGTAAAGTAATAAAAATAGGCAAATTTTACAAAATAATACATTTTAAAAAGATTTAAATGAATAATAAAATATGCATAATTTTATATTATTATAATTGGTTAATACAGAATTTGGTATTATCAAGTCGGATTAACATTATATTGAATTAGTGTAGAATTTTAAATTAGTTAAAGTTACAAAGTTGGATTAGATCAAATTGATAAATTTTTTAAATTATTTTTAATTAAATTAAAAAAGCCGGATTAATTTTATAAAATGAAAAGATAAATTTACCTCTTTTTTAATTGATTTGTAGGCCACAGGGGAGCAAAGGACGAAGACCCTCTGCCAAAAAAACATACAAAATGTGGGCCTCCTTGATTATCAAATGTCGTTCAACCTTTTCATTCCTAACCCTTCTCTCTCCGTTTTAAGAGAGAAGTCTTCTCTTTTTGGTGTGGTTGTATATCTATAAAGGTATTATATTGTATTGTATCGCTATTAATATTTTGGTTGAGTGCTTAACCTAATTCCTTAATGAACTTTTTTTTCTCGATGGTCCAATATTTTAAGGAATACTAAAAAATTTAACTTCTTAATAAACATTGGACAAATTTATAAGTATATCATTTAATACATCTACCTAGGGCTCCAAACATATCCTAACTTTTCTAGTTGTTGGGCCAAAGGGGTATTGAATTATTTGAGTATTTGTTTAAATTCTATATTATCACTTATTTTACTTTCCTTTTGCACCATCAGATTACATCTGAATGTTGCATTCAAACCCACAGAAAATATATATAATCACTCTCCTTTGACATTGTCGGATGTCATGTGAATGTTGCATTTAGACTTATATAAAACAAATATGTCATCCCTCCTGGATTTGCATGGTCAGATTTCGTCCGAATGTTACTATTGGGTATCCACAATCCATGCAGACAAGAACATAGTGGGGGTGGTTTATTTCTTGCTCTAGTGGAAAGAGCTTTGGCTATTTTTTACGATATCTTAGGTTCGAATCATACTGTCCCCGTCATATATCTCATGTGTAAAAAAACACATGAATTTATTAAGATGCAATGACTGTAATAATCTGGATAGCTGTAATATGAGATTTTGATTTCTACCAACGATTAAAAGTTATTGGTTGGGGAGTCGACTTCTACTTGACACTCGTAGTCACAAACATATGTTTCCTACACTCGTTACTTGTGAGACACATGTTGAAATTTACCTCTGTCGTATTAATCTATGGCATAATTGACGGCAATGCCTAAGACAAGCATATTGCCTTTTAAAAAGTACACATTGGGAGTAATGTCACCTCTCCTTCCACATGGCCGAATCTCATCCAAATGTTGGACTTAGGTACTCACAATCCATGCACACATGTAAACAACGGGGGCTTTGGCTATTTTTCATAAGAAAATAACTAAAACTCTTAAATTAAATTGCAACGTCCTTAATGTATATTTTAAGTATAAAAGTGTATGTGAATCTTTTAAAATAAAATAAATATAATAATTCAAACAGTCACAATATAAATTTTTGATTATTATCAGTGACTAAAGTTATTAGTTAATGAATTAACTTCTTTTTATAAACATCTATAGTTATAAAAATATAATTTTTCCAGTCTAGAATCAAATATTATAATTTATATTCTATAATTTATTTCGGTTACGTTGGTCCAAAATAAAATTTGCATCCACAACTAAGATTAACATATTGCTCTTTTAAAATGTATCTAATGGGGGCAAATTATCGCGGATGATAATAAATTATCGGCAGGCAACGTAGTAAATATAAATAGTCCGAAACAGAATACAAATTACAGGCAGTAGATCTAGAAAAAGTTACTACGTGTGTAATCATTGTACTAAGTATGGTACATCTGCAACTATACTTATAAATACAACACAATTACTTATGAATATCTTACAATTATTTTATATGTACACCTATATTTTTTTATTGTACTTAAGAAATTATAAATATAAATATAATTAATTGTAAACACATTAAAATATATTTAAAAACACTACAATTATACTAAAGGGTGGCGTCGGTTGCACCATAGTTGATGCGCCTGATAGTTTTCCGACATACTGAGTTGGTAAAGTCCCAGTCATTTACTGCCACGTGTACGGGAAAGGAAGGGGCTTAATGTTTGACACGCATGATAATAAATTAAAAACAACGGGGTCCGTTCGATCAGAATGCCTTTAGCTGGCTTATCATTGATTGGGTGTTTGATTGGGCTCCACTGTCAGCCAATGTTGTTGACCATAGTTATCACAACTTAAACTGTAGTTAACAACTTTTCCTTTCGGTGGAAGAGCCAGCGAGCGTGCGTGTAGTCTGGATAGACCTTAAGAGTTATGACCTTCATTCACCTGTTGTATGATGCTCTAACCCACCCTACCATGAATAATACGCCTTTGTGCCGGTAATTAAGTAAAAGGTGTGTGTACTATGAGTATGTGCCGGTACTAAAAGAGAAAATGCGGGACAATGATAAAAGCACTAGTAATAATGTTATACTCCTACTATTTATGGGAGGAATTAATGGTAAACGATTTTTATGGCTCACTCCAGTCCAAGGTACTCTGTTTTGGGGAACGCGGTGTGACTGACTGGTGCCGATATTGCGTGCCTACAGCTGCAGGTGGCTTGAAATACTGCATTAATCATGTTGTAGGCGCAATTAATTTCTGATAGGGATACGTGACTGCGATATACTCCCTCCGTTTTTTAAATAAAAAAATTTAACTTAACTTTTTTATTTTAAAATAAAAGTTATTTTAAAAAAATTGTATTTTTTATTTTTTTATTTTTTTATGTATTAATTATGATATTATTTTCTAATAAAGGATATAATTATCATATTATAAATATATTTATTATTTCTTAAACTAATATTCAAATTAATAAATTATTTTTTTATAAACAAGGGAAGTATTATTCTAGAAGAGGAATCTACAACTAAAATATTTTTCTAATATCTTTGGATAATTGTTGTTTATTTCATATTTTATCAAGACTGTTTATCGTACTTTTATAATGTCTCTCTTTGAATGTGACATGTAATAACACAGATATATTTTATCTTTAAGTAAGTGTAGTCCATTCGATAATTTTTGTTAATGCTTATGGTGGTTGTAAACATTATCTATTTTATTATTGTTATTGCTATCTTTTATCAATTTTATTTTATCACATATAAAATAAAGTTTAACCACACTTAAAATTTATTTTTTCTACCAATTTTATATTTTATTTTATTATAGAATATAGTCAATATTTTATCATGTATATACTAATCTTTCACTAGTGTTGAAATAATCTTTTACTATAAAATATAGTTAGTATTTTACCATATATAAATATAATCTTTTACTATAATTTAAATGATACCATAACTAAAGTAATCATTCGTCTGCATTAAAATGATCTATGACCTTAAAATATGGTTAACACTTCACCATATATAAATATAATATTTTATCATAATTAAACTAATATTTGACTAGCATTGAGATGATTTTAAACCATAAAATATAGTCAATATTTTTACCATAATTGAATTAATCTTTTATCAATGTTGAGTTAATCTTTTAGTATAAAATATATTTAATATATTTAATATTTTACCAGATAAAAAATTTAAAATTTTCATCCTAAACTGATATTTCACTCTAACTAAACTGATATTTCATCAACATTAACTCAATTTTTCACCATACATATATACTTAACATAAAACATTAGCACAACAAAAAAATACATAATAATATTTCACCATAAATAAAGACATCTTTACTATTGCACAATACATCTTTCAGAATGGTATGTAATGTATTTTCTTATATGTACAACATAGGTTTACAACTATATATATAAGCATAAGACATATCAAAAGACTGCATAGACCTACTGTTCCAAGAACTCTTAGATAGTATGATATGGAAGAAAGCCTCCCACTCTTGTTTTTAATACTACTATGCTTACATGAGGCTGTGAAATGGATAACAAAAGTGATTAAAAGTGTAACACCCCTAAATTTAAAACAAAAAAAAATCATTTTGAAGATAATGCAGAAGAGAAGTTAAAACAAAATTGAATAATGCTATCGGCACACCATCTATGAGAGAAGTGTGATCATCACCTAATCCATACCTGATGTAAGGCAAAATGAAAAAACAAATAGGAGATGCATGCTCTAATAATATGACAATAATAATGATAAGGATAATAATAAATAGATAAGAGAGAGAGAGAGAGTTACAAAATCCAAATACATGAACCAAGGCTAATAGTTTAAATAATTGAAAAGAACAAAAACATCCTAATATAATGGACAAAATACATCTAGTTGGTTAGCCTAACTCTCAACCAGCAGAAATATAACTCTTAATCCCTAAACAATGACCTGCTAGTAGACCATGCCATCATCCCAACATACTCTAGGTGAAAATCATAACCTTATTGTAACACCCCCAAAATTTACTATTGAAAAATTTTGTTTTAGTAAAAAGGTTTAATAGAAGTGAAATAACAAAACTATAAATTCTAGGGGTATTACAGCCACACTTAGTACCAGACCGGTTCACTCCTACCGTTCTAGTATTAAGTGCTAAGGCTAAATAGGATTAACTTCAAACACAAGTCGATAATTGAAACAAGATTTCATAAAAGAAATGATAGTGTTCACCATACAGAAATCAGGGTGTGGTTAAAGAGAGTTACAACCCAATGAGTAATTAAATAAGTTTTTTGAATACATTAAACATAGTATGTGAAATACCCTGAAACCTTAATTTTGAAAATTATGGTCAAATAAGGAACTATTAGAGAAATTAATTAAAAATATTATTTTATTAACATAGGAGGAGGAAATTAAGGCAACATAAGGAGGAAAATAATAAATAATTTAGTTAGAAAAAAATTAGGGTATTTTGCTAATTAAAATAGAACTTGAAAAAATATATTGAAAATAGCCCAAATTAATCTAAAAAGAAATTTTTTTTTTATATATTATTATTTTATATAGTCAAAAATACCAAAATAACCTAAACACCCAACCAACATATTTTTCCTTTTCTTCCTTTTTCCCTTTTTCTTTTCTTTTTTCTTTTCTCTTCTCTTTCTCCCTTCTTTTTCGTTGGTAGCCTTTATTATCCCTTTCCCTTTCTTTCTTCTCTTTCCTTGCCCCTGATTTTCCTTTTCCATTGCCCCTAATCCGCCTTTTTTTCTTTTTCTTCATTACATTACCACTCTTCCTTTCTTCTCCTTTTTTCTTCAACCTTACTTTTACCTAACCACTTACTTGCCTTCTTTCCTACCTCTTCTCTCTTCCTCCATCCTTCATCTCTCTCTACCATTCTCTCACCTACTTCTCTAATTGCAGCCATCTCTTCCTTCATCGTCTCTCCTATGTTTATTTATTGTTCCTCCCATATCCTCCCTCCCTGTCCCTAAACCTTAGTCTCTCCCCCTTCTTCACTCATGCACCCTATAACCTCCACTCAACTCTGAACCTGCCACCTCGACCATCCCTCTCAGACAATCTCCTACCGATGCACCCTATGACCTGCTCGGCCTGCCACCACTAGCCTGCCTATTGCCTGCCACCTCCTCTGTCCCCTCTCTTAGCCCCCCCTTTTCAGCCTACACCACCATCACAGCTTTTCCCCTAGCCTGCCGCCACTTCTACAGACAACTGCCCCGTCCTGCCACCCATCACCGCTACCCAAGCCATCCACGAACCCTTCCCTGCATCACCCTCTACCAAACTAAGCCTCCCTCCTCCCTCGGTTAACTCTACACGAGCCACCCCGGCCGTACAAAGTCCCCCCCCTCAGCCCTTCATTGAGCCCCGCCACCGTTCGCACCACCACCCTCCGCCAGTCCCGCCGCTTCCAACACCCCCTTTGTCCTCCAAAACGACCAAGAGAGCTCCCTCTACCTCGCCATACCTTCATTTTTCCTTGCCACCCTCTGATCTTCCTTTCTCCTCCCTCCACCACCATTTCTCCACCTCTCTTCTCCCTCCATCGCCGCCGCCACCGCTGTGCACCACCGCCGGTGCCACCACCATTCCTAGGTGGTCCTCTAAACTCCCCAACCCCTAAACCATTTTTATACAAATGTTAGTTATTTTTAGTAGTATTATTAGTATTATTATTAATTTTAATATTATTACCATTATTATTATTATTATTACCTTTATCATTATTATTATTTAACCCAAATTCGGAATATTTATAACTACTACTATTATTAATAATGGCTTATAACTTTACTATTATTATTTTATCATTGTTATTATTATTTTTTTTCTTGCTATTATTATTAACGATAACTTTGGCACCTAAGCACTTTTATTATTATTATAAATATTCGAATCCTTATATTACTACTACCATTTCTATTATTATTATTAGTATTATTTTTAACATCATCATCATTATTATTATTACCATTATTATTATTATTACTGTTGTTGTTGTTATTATTATTATTTTTATTACCTTGTCATTATTGTTAATATTTTATATATCACTAACCTTACTATCACTACTACTATTATCATTATTAGTAACATTGAAACTATTACTGTTAATAATATAAATATTATTATAATTACTTTAAATTGTTGTAGCTATTAAGACCTATTTTTGATTAGTAGTAGCATGATTAGCTACCTTTGGAATAATAACCCTACTTTTACTTATGAAGGTATTATTATTATTTTTAGCCCTAATAGTAAGTTGTGATAAGGGTAAGGTAGGAAGAATAGTAATTTTGGTTAGAGGGAAGTTAATCCATAGTTTTCCCTCTTATAGGCGAATCAAGTCAAAACCCTGAGGAGGCATAAGAACATGCTCCAAGACCGGTGTCATATTAGGTAAGGATGTGGCTAAGAACAATTATGTGTGTTTTATGTGCCTTGTGTGCCATGTGTTATGTCGTGTTGTATACTTTATGTTTTTAATGACTAATTACTTGTAGTGCAGCTTGGAGTTGAGGTATGCTTATATGAATTCCTAATGACATGTGTATAATGATTGTTCTGTTGTATTTATGATATTTTATGATATGACCCTCTAGGACATGCATGCTAGGATGTTAATAATATGATGTGGGGTGAAAGGATAAAAAAGGAGAAAATGAGAAGTGAGTTGACTAAGGGGAGGACATGAGACTGACCTAATTATCTTATGATCCATGAGGAAAAATTAAAAGGAAATTATGATTAAAATAAATGAGGGATGTGAACTTTGCATGGAAATTTTCTAGGGTTTGCATGGGGTGGATGGAGTTTGCATGGGAATGAACTTTACATGAGAAAAGTTGTTTTAAGCTGTAAGTAAGGTAAGGGGAGAGTTGTGGAGTGATTGGACACTTTGGATGAAAAATAGTACGTAGGTTGGTGTAAGGGTGTATAGGGGACTTGATTAATGGAATGGATAAGTACAACCTTAGGGTATAAAACTTATGGCCACTATTATAGCCTAATAGACTAGACAAGCACAACGAATTCTAAATTAGAAATATTTCACTTAAATATTAGCGACTTATTAGAATGGTTGGTTATACCATTAATGTCATACATAATTAACATAATATATAAAGCACTTAAATTACAACCAAAGGAAATTTTGGTTATTTCCAAAATGAAAAGACCACAACATCTTAGCGAAACCTTAATTTTATAAGAAAAGTATATATCTTCCTATAAGATTCACCAAGCCATCAAATTTAACACCACATCCTAAAATATCATTATTAGCAACATATCAAAAAATCAAGGTGTGACTCTAATATATCACACATGCAATAACAATCATACCCCTAGATTTACTATTCCAAAATTAAGTCATTTTCATATTTTATCACGCTTGTGCTTCTCATAATTAACAAAATTATTTTACATAATATACTTACAATATTTTGGACCAATAACTTCTTAGAAATACGAAACTCCCTTATTTAGCCCAAATTGGCCAAAATACACTTATCGTGCTTATATGCCTCAAAACCTCTTAACGTAACTTGTGGCATACTCAACCATAACTCTGACATGTTATACATGAAACAAGTAGTAAGGCCGCTCCACCAAACAATTATTATACTATATTTAGTTTCCCATCAAGGTCATGAAACGATCCAAATACCCTTAAGATATCATATCACAGAAATATTTCACAAAACCATATGAGTCCCAATATTATAAACTTCCCATCCTCAATATATTCCATTATGATAACACAAATTTATATTTACATTCCATAAATCAATAAAAATAAAATATCATGCCAAAATGGTAAGGTTAAAAGACAAAGCTTAACCAAGCAATATCACTTAAGCTCATATATTCACATAATGAGCATACTTCCATAACACGATATAGTAAGATCATGGTATAACATCAACACCATGATTTCCACAATGAGACTATACCAACATGACTTAAAGTACATAAAGAATATAAACATAGTATTTCATGTAATAAGCACAATGCATTAAAGCCCCTAAACTCAATACATGTATACTTAACATAATCTACATCAGTTTCTTATAAATATTTGCTCCTATATAGCTCCAATACCTTGATCACCTAGCAAGATATAGAACAAGGGGTTAGGAAAGCCAATAGGGATTTTAAAGGAAATAAAGAAAGGAGATAAAGGGAAAACCAAGGTGTGTTGTGGTTGTTAGGAGTTGCATGAGACCTTAATGAAGCAAAGGGGAAATTGCATGAGACATTGATGTAACAAAGGGGGATTTGAATGAATAGCTTATGAACCTAGGGTGGTGTAGTGTGAAGAATGGTCAAAGGTGGGGTTACTACATGAGGTTTGGGTAGTGAAATAAGGGTGATTATATGATATTTTCATACTGCTAATGGTGTGCAATGTGAGGGAAGGATGTTGTTGTAGTGTTGTTACATGGAGATAGCCAAAGATGAGGGTGAAAAGGGGTGGTTACATGCATAACTCATAATGGTGGAAGGATGCAATATAAAGTGCTTTGGTAGATAATAGTGGCGTAATGTAAGGTGAATTGTGATGGGGGATCTTGCTATGAAAAAATGGAAAATTTAGGGGAGAAGATGCAAAAGAGAGAGCTATGAAGGAGAGAAGATGTTAGGGCTTAGGTTGGTGGAGCAATAAATGATAGAAGAAGGTAGGAAATAGGGTTAGAGTTAGGGTTAAAGTTAGGATTAATTTACTAAACCAAACCAAAACAAAATTGATTGGACAAAGGGAAGGGTCACATAGGAAGAAGAACTAAGGGAGAGAAAAGGAAATTAAAAGGGAAAAAAGGAAAAATGAAAATGAGAAACAAAAGAAAGAAATTTTAGGGTTAGAGTCAGGGTTAAAGTTAGGATTAATGAATTAGAAAAATGTTAATATATTAATCACCCAAAAATTTGTTTATGATAAATTTGGGATATTAAAACTATCGCACATCATCTTTAACAAGAAGAAACATTTTTGCATACTCAAAGTATAATTCTTCTTATACTTTTTGTTTAGTGTAAAATAATTCAAGCTGATAGGCATGAATTATGTCAATCATATGGACTTTAACATGAAGATTTAATGAGATTTTTATCATGATTTTTTTTCATAATTTAGTCCACTTGTTCTTTTTTAGTTATCTTGATCATATTTTGTGGGTATTTCAAGAATATGGGATCAAAAGGAGCTAAAACACAATAGCTGGAACAAAATAGAAGAAAACGCAAGTGCTCAAAGTATGAAAAGGAATAAATACTTAAAAATAAAAACATGATGCGATATTAATTTGGAAACATATTGAATATTAAAGTTGTAGATATGTTTATTAGATTTCCAACGCATCAAAAATCAGCTCAATCCAAAGTGAAATGTAGAAGTTATGGCTAGAATACGAAACATGCGCAAACACTGAAGAATTGAAACGACCGTGTTGATGGGTAGTTACGTCTATTTAAACATATTTTTCATTCATTTTGGAGGAGAAAAACGGATGAAATCTAAAGACGGTGGCTTTGGGAGAATTAAAGAGAGATATAGGGTTTCTTATTTGGCATCACCCAATCCAATCCCACCTCCAATTCATCCACAATCTTCCATCTTTTGATCTCAATTTCTTGTTCCCAGTTAGACAGATAGAACAATAAATTTCTCATCTTGAATAAAGAGACTATTGTATTGTTTTTCTTTGGATTTTATTCATTATTTTCAATTGATGCAATTCTCTAAGTTTAAGATGTTGAGCTTAATGAAAGCCATGATTGGCTAATTGATCTATGCTGAGGTGAAGGGAAATCCCCTGATCCAAGTGTCTTGAGAATCTAAACCCTGCCCAATCTAATTAATTGTCATATGTGTTGGGCTAATAATTTAATTGGAATAATAGAGAAAATTGATCACTTTTCTATTATTATTTAGAGAAACCTAGCAATATTTGAGAGATGAGTTGGAGTGGGCTCCATTAACATGACTAAAAATCAAACTACAAAGTCGAGAGACGTTGGTTGTCTTCTACAACTAAAAAGAAGGGAATATGATACATAATAATGCGTTGCCTATTTTTACATTCATACTAGAGATAGATGACTCTTAATAGACAATAGGGTGTAGTGGCTTGAGAGAGCATTACAATACATACTTTGGTTGGCATTCATGACAAAGTATTTTAATTTGGGATTTAGGGTAAATATTCTATCACATTGGGGTTGAAGGGATTGACCGAAACCTTAGCATTTTCTCTAACTGAATTTCCCTTGTTCTTATAGTATAGTTGGATTTATTTTGCACATTTTATTTTTATTTAGAGTTAGACATCATCTGCCCCTATCATTAGTCTAGACATAGGAGATCTTTTCACTATCTCATTGCTCACTTCCTAGTCTCTGTGGGATCGACCTTGCATGCTACTTCAACACCGTGCACTTGTGGTAAGAAGTCATCATAAGCCATACTTAGTTTTCAAGCACAAATTTTAATTTAGACATGGAATCATAACCTAACAATGATAATGGGTGATAATTCCCCACAATCAATACTCTCTTCAACTAAAAATTCAATAGTTTTTAAAATTTGGACAAAATAAGTACTAGCTTCTTCATCGATGCGACTTAGCCTCAAATACCTCATTTATGTAACCTTAATATTCTTTTATTTAATTTTCCATTCAATTCCCATCATCATTTTCTTCTTTTATAGCTTTTCTCAATTCCTACTCTTTTTAGAAGTATGCATATGTTCAATAGATGATATATGATCACTAAAACTTCTAACAATTGAAGGAAACATATTCTTATTCCTTTTAGACATTAAAGATGGTGAAGTTCTAATAATAAAAATTTGCATTATTTCCTCAACATTTGTTAGGAATTTTTTTATATTATGACAAGGAGGGATAATATTTCCCCATCAACCACCTACATCATGTACCTTCTCTTAATATTTCTCTAGATTTTCATTATAAATGAGATCATATCTTTTAACATTTACCCATTTAATATCCACCACTTTTCTTCTTCCATATAGGTCGTTGAATTCTACTTTTCTTCTTCCACCTTCCCTAACATTTACCCATTTAATATCCACCACTAAATTGAGATTGGGATGAATATCAACTAATCATATTATCCCCCTATTTTTTGATCCACTGTCTCCCATTTCCCTAATATTTTACATTAGCGTTTACATGACTTAATAATTAAGTTTAATCAAAGTTTCCCTTTTACCATCCCCCTCAATGACCTCAACACTTGCATTTTTTATTCCTTAATTTTACCTCATCTAACCACCAAAAATCCCTACCTTCTCCCCTAAAATTCCATGCTACGTCACCATCTTCATTATTCTTCATTTTTAACTTGCAAGCTTCCATAATTCTTCATTTGTGGTTCTTCTGCTTCTCTTCTTTAATCTGTTTTCTATGAGTTTTATTCTAATCTTCTTAGGTATGTTTTAGGTTTTGGCAATACTTATGTTAGGATTTAGTCTTAATCTTTCTTTCTCTTTGAAGTTAGATTTAAGGTAAGAACTATGGTTTTACTACATATAATTATAAATTAGTGTTTTTGATGGCTTGATCAATATTCTAGTGAATTTGTAAGTTTTGGTCAATTTGGGTATTTTTGACCATTTGTATGTTTTATTAAATTGATGATAACATGTTATCCGTAGTTAATTTTAGGGTATAATTGATATATAGCTTCTTTTTGTTTGATGATTCAAAGTATTATTTATTTTTGTGCAAAGATGGAGTTAATTTTGATGTCATGGCTGTTTTGTCAAATTGATTATACCATATTGTAGATTAGATTATTTAGATAAACTCTAATGTTTAACTTGTTTAAATACAAGTTCATTTAATATGTTTTTATAGCAAAAATATGATGTGGAAGCTTCATGCATGAATTTGGTGTATTATTGATTTTTGGTTGGATCTAAGATATGACCATACTATGCTGATCCTTGTAATTATTAGACCAATTTTGATATGTATTATGTTTGATAACAATCAAGACTTGATATGTTTATTTTTTTTGTTAAACTTTTGAAGCTTTAAAACATTCTTATGTTCTTCACTACAATCAAATTATTCTTGGCTAATGACACCCTAACTACGCTAAGTAAAATAAAATGAATTTTGCAATAATTATGCTTTTATAGATAATTAAAAAAATTTGACTAAAATATCCCTAAAAGGCTCTAGTGGACTGCTAGAATAAAAAATTAACCCCAACCGATATTTTACCTATATAAATGGTAATTTAGCATGAATAGTTATTCTCCATGATAGTAATTTCCTATAGTAAAATATTTTTTTAATTTTTATTTTTAAACTCCTCGGTATAAAATGGAACTTTTTTGGGTATTAAATAGTAATTTTCATGAATAGTAAAAATTTATAAAATTAGAGTGCAACCGTATTTAATGATAACTAAGCCTATTTATCTAAGTTTTTCATCTTTTTTGGATTTTCTAACCTACAAGTGGTATTTTTAAATAAAATGAGAATTAGTTGATTTTATAATGCAGGAGAAAACACTCAAGAATTGGCTTTCATAATTATGGAACCAATTTTTCTTCATTTGGAAAGTATCTCGCACAAATTTGAAGACCAACGGATGGTTACACTACTAGAAACGTAACAAACAAGCAACTAAGTGTCTACGTGCATGTGCGGGGCATACATAAAATGATGACCACGTGCACGGGGGAGTTTATTTTTAGAATTTTCAAGTACTAATATTAATATTAGCTAATTAATTAAGTAGTAGAGTTAGATACTAGGTAAAGCATAATGTAGCATAAAGGTAGCATAACATCTTTTTGCTTGGAATCTTTAGAATTATGCTTTCAGCTAATGTTAGAATGAATATAAGAAGCCATAAAAGGCACGAGTATAAGATATGGAAGTTGAGGATAAATATTGAAGTTTAATACAAGTGAATTCTATGTGACTTCAATTCAAGTTAATTGAATCAATGTAAATGATTGAGCTTGAAAGTTTTAATCTCTTCGTCTGTATGAATTAGAGATTAATTCATATATTTTCAACTCTATTTAATTAATATTTTTATAGCCATAATTATCATCCAAATCCCATTCTAATTTGAAGCTAAGCAAATCCCTAACTTAGATTACACATTAGAAACCCTAAACTACCATTTGAAACCCTACCATCTTTAATCTGAACCAAACAACACTTATCTTATCTATTCGAAATCAGACCCTAACCCTAACCTTAACCCTAAACCACAACCTAAACCCTCATCTAAACCCTAACCTTCAAATCTTAGTATCATCAATACACCATTGTTGAATGCATACACTAATTACCACAAATCATTCCATCACCATTAGAAAACCATCACCATCGAACCCTATCTATTTTGTTTGAATCATCACCACCATATTTCCATCCTATTCAAATGAGTTAAACCCTAATACACCATCATTGAGTCTTAATTATCATCACAATCAAAGCATTTTCTCATGAACTTAAGTAATTCATCCTCCCATAAACATCAATTTTGGTATCAAAGCCATAGGTTGGTGGTATTGTAATCAAGATTCAATCTTTCTTTTATGATTCTTCAATATTCATCAAGAAAGTGTTCCATCTTCAAGAATCTCCAAGAATTCATCAAAAATACATAAGAGTACTAAGCATTTAAAGGCGTGTTTGGGAGAGTTAATATAGGTTGGTAAGGAGGAAGGATGGAGAACCAAGGAGAGGACTTAAGGGATATTCTCAAGACCTTGATGGACAAAATCAAAGAGGTAAAATTGTATGTGGTGAGAATAGAAGCTTCTCAAGCCCATGATTCCCATGTGATGCCACAAAACCAAAGAAAGAAAGTAGAGGAAGGGCACGTGAGAAGGGCACAAAATCGGGTGGAAGAAGAAGAAGAGAGTGTGGGAAATTACTTAAGGCCATGTGACATTTTGAGGACAACTTATGATGATGTGGAAAAAGGAATCCACTTTGATCATCCTGAATTTGAAGGTAATCTTGACCTAGAATCTTTTCTTGAGTAGTTGTAAATCGTTGAATCTTTTTTTGACTATAAGGAAATTGATGATGAGAAACGATTAAATTTGCTAGGGTGGTATGACAATTTAAAAAGGAGATAGAAGAGAGAAGGAAAATCAAATATTAGGTTATGGAAAAAATTAAAAAAATATTTGAAGAATAAATTTATGCCTCAGGAATATGAGCAAGAAAATTTTAATTTATAAAAATGACTACGTTGAGGTAAGGGTTACTTGGAGTTGAGGAATACATTCAAGAGTTCAAAAGGTTAGCTCTTGTATATGATGTCCAAGAACGAGATGACCAAAGCCATGCATGATTCATCGAGGGTTTAAATATCTTTGGGAGAAGGTAGAGGTCTTCCCTTATGAAGTGATTGAAAACCTAGCCAAGTTAGCCATCAAGTTTGAGAAGCAGTTGAAGAGAACAAAGCCACCAAGCAATTCAACCAATGCTCCATATGGTTCAACTTTCAAAGGTGTGTTGAATCCACTAATTCTTTAATCCACAAACCAAGACAATGTTAGAAGGTTCACTCATGAAGAAAAGGGAAAGGATTAAGTGGTTGATAAGATGAATAAGAAATGCTTCAAATGTAGAGGTTATGGCCACTTTGGTCGGGATTGTCCAAACCAAAGGCATTAACTATGAAGGAGATATAAAATATGGAGGCTTGTGAAGAGAATTAAGACCTTGATGAAGACCTATAAGAAGAGAGTGATATCAAGGAGGATGCTTTGGAAGAAGGCGAAGTGGATTGCTACGTGTTGTAAATGGTGCTCAAAGTAATGCCACAACCTTTACTTACTCAACGGGAGAAGATTTTCAAGGCAAAGTGTAGAATTAGTGATCAAGTGTGTGAATTTGATAGTGGCTCATGCTCTAATGTTGCTAGTGAGAAGATGGCGAACAAGCTTGGTTTGGAGACCAAGGGTCATCCAATACCATATTCACTCAAATGGCTCAACAAAGATAAAGGTATAAGGGTAACCAAACAAACTCGTATTTCTTTTAAGATTTGAAATTATTTTTATGATGTTTTATGCGATTCTACCTATGGATTCTTGTCACATTTTATTGGGGGAGGTCGTCAAAATTTGTCAGGAAGGTTGTGCATGACGGGGTCATTAATGAGTATGTGGTATAAAAGGGTCTAAAAAGTTTAGACTAAAACCTAATCTAGATGGGGAGGATTCAATTTTGAGGAGTGAAAAGGAAGAAAAAAAGAAGGTAGAAGTCGAGTGTAGGAAAAGAAAAATGAAGAATAACATGGAGATGTTGATCCTTAAGGAGTGTGAGATGAAGGAAGCAATTAAAGATGAGGAGATATGCTATGCATTAGTGGTAAAGGAGGTCCAACGAGGGGAGAATGCTAGTATGGATATGAAATTGCAACAAGTTTTGAAAGAGTATGCCAATATTTTTCCAGAAGAGTTGCCAAGAGGGCTACCTCCTTTGAGGGGTATTGAGCATACTATTGATCTTATGTTAGGATTTCCATCACTAAATAAGCCAGTGTATAGATGCAATCTGAAGGAGGCTAAGGAGATATAAAAATAAGTGCAAGAGTTGTTAGACTGAGGTTATATTCTAGAGAGTATGAGTCCATGCAAAGTTCTAGCTTTGTTGGTGCCTAAGAAGGATGGTACGTGGAGGATGTATATTGATTTGAGAGCAATCAACAACATCACAATCAAGTACAGATCTTCAATACCAAGATTGGATGATATGTTAAACGAGTTGCATAGTACAAAGGTGTTCTTGAAGATTGTTCTTAGAAGTGGTTACCATCAAATGAGGATAAGGGAAGGGAATAAGTGGAAGACAAATTTCAACACTAAGTACGGGTTGTATGAGTGTTTGGTGATGCCATTTGAACTATGTAATGCACCAAGTTCCTTTATGAGGTTGATGACTAAGGTTCTTAGACCATTACATAGAGTCTTTATTATTGTTTATGTAGATGATATCTTGCTATATAACAATAGTGAGTTCGAGCATATACAACACTTGAAGAGGATATTTAATAAGCTTAGAGAGATCAAGCTCTATAGTAACATGGAGAAGTGTGATTTCATGATAAAGATGGTGATTTTTATTAGTTATATTGTGAGTGGAGATGGTATTTGAGTTGATCTATTAAAGGTGGAAGCTATACAATCGTGTCCTACTCTTACTAATGTCCATGAAGTTTGAAGTTTCCATGGGTTGGCCTCATTTTGTAGGAGGTTCATCAAAGACTTCTCGACCATTGCAGCACCTATCACACAATTGATGAAGAAAGGAAAGTTCCATTGGAATGATCAAGCAACAAGGGCTTTTGAAGACTTGAAGACAAAACTCTCAAATGCACCAGTATTATCTTTACCTTATTTCAATAAATTATTTAAGGTAACCTATGGTGCTAGTGGTGTAGGAATTGGGGGTGTGCTTTCACAATAAAGGAAGTCAATTACTTTCTTTAGCGATAAGTTGAATGGTGTAAGGCACAACTATTCAACCTATGACAAAGAGTTTTATGCTATTGTGCGTTGTTTGGAGACATGGAGTCATTACTTGAGACCTAAGCCTTTTGTAATTCATTCGGATCATGAGAGTTTGAAGTATTTGTGGGGTCAAAATAAGGTGATTCCAAGACATGTTAAATGGATAAGCTTATTGTAGACATTTCTGTTTTTCTACAAGATATGTGGATGACAAAGAAAATGTCATGGCAGATGCATTATCGAGGAGGACCATAATACTTACCATGATGGATGCAAAGCTTTTGGGATTTGAGATGTGGAAGAGTCAATATCCCATGGATGATGGTTTTGCTATGATATTTGAAGATTGCAAAATGCAAGGAAGTTCTGGATCTTATATTATTCAAGACGGGTTCTTATTCAAGCACAACAAATTATGTGTACCGAAGACATCAGTTCTAGACTTGCTAATCAAAGAGGTTCATCAAGGAGGAATTGCAAGACATTTTAGAGTTCACAAGACTTTGTAGTTGCTACAAGAACATTTCTATTAGCCGGATGCAAAGGGGAATATAAAATGGGATTGCTAGGTGTGCTACGTGCCAAAAGAGCA